>JAJQQW010000017.1:2203623-2451123 GCA_025583905.1 Ia io | reverse complement strand
TCCGGGAGGAAGCGGGGCTGCTGTGCAGCGGCTGCTAACGAGCAAGTGGTCCTTCCTCCCAGCAGGAAACCCAGGAGGGTGTCCTGGAGGAGGTGGCCTGGGCTCTGGCCTGACCAGGTGTTGCCACTGTTCTCAGTCCTCACTCACTCCCTGGCTCCGCCAGCACCAGGCTTCCTAGGGGTGGCTCGGGGTCAGGGGAAGGGAGGACACTAGCCGGTCACTGTGTGGCTGGCCTGGGCAGCCGCCCGAGTCAGGGCCGCACTCGCTCGATGGGCGAAGGACAGGTCAGAGGACGAGGACGAGTCATGGCCTTGTCCTCCTGAGAATGCAGTGCCCGGTACGCGGACGAGTGACGCACTGGCCACTGCAGCCCCGGGCAGCAGCTGGGACCGCCCGGCTGCCCGCGGCCCCGCACGCACGTCAAGCAGCTGGTGCCGATCATCACAAGCCAAGTGGGCAGCTGTTGCCCTGGACTTTGGACCAGGGGCGGTGGCTGGAGGGCCAGGCCTCCTGTGGTCAGCGAGGCCACCGATCGGGCCCTGCTGGAGTTGGGGGAGGGGCGGGCCCCTCGGCTCCCGTGGGTGCTGGAGGGCACAGCTCAGGAGGTGGCCAGGCTCCAGTGAGGGACACCCAGTCAGGGTCATGCGCGTGGCCGAGCCTCAGTTTCCCCACCGGACAAGCCGGGACGAGAACCCTTCAGGGCCCACTTAGGGAAGGCGTTGCACGTTTACCTGCGTGCTGTCCGGTCCTTTTAGTGCATTGGAAGAAAGCCACGTGCAGACCAAAGTCCCGATGTTCCCTGGCCCTGACCCTCCCCCCACCCACGCAAACCCAGACTCGCCCCTGCCTGCGTGGCCAGCCCTGAGACGCCCCTCTTGCCCGGGCTGGCCCCCTGCGCAGGCCCCAGACCGCCCTCTGCCCCGCCTGCTGGCCAGCTTCCCCGGCACAGGGAGACGCCTGCAGGCGGCACCCTGACTGGGCGGGAGTCCAGGGTGGAGCAGGGGGAGGGGCCAGGGGGGCAGCTCTGCCTGCGGCCCTGAGAGGGACGCTGCCTAAGGCACACCTGATGAGGAAGTGGCGCCCGGCCGCACCTGGGGCCCTGTCGCCTGTGAGCGGTGCACCTGGAGCACCTGCGGGGGCAGGCGGTGTGCCCGGCTCTGAGTGAGAAATGACTGCTGCCCGTTGTAGAGATGGGGAAACTGAGCCAGGACCCAGCCAAGGGCGCAGCCGGGGTGATACTCGGTCAGGGGAGCGTCCAGAGCACCTCGGAGGGAGGGCTGGCTTGGCATTGCGGTTCTATTTCCCAATGCGAGTCTTTAAAAACACGATGACAACGACCCCACGACCAAACCGAGGCAGGCTTTTTATCACCCGGGGTCCGTGGTGGATCTTCGGGAGGCAGGCGGGCACCTCGTTCCCCGGACACCCACACAGAGGGCAGGTGGGACCGGCTCGGGGCTCGGCCACCTGGGCACAGGCGTTCCCAGGAACAGGGCACCCCCGGCAGGTGTGGGCAGCTTCGTGGGGGCTCCCACCTCACCCCATGATTTGCCTTGAGTGTTACTTGTGAGTGAAACAAACACGTAAAACAGGTGAAATTGGTCACTTCCTATGGCTGAGGCCGTGGGGGCCAGGCCCGGGCCCAGTGCTTCGTGTCGCCCGGGGGCACAGCGCCCACAGTTGGGGCACCACCTCTGTCCACGGGGAGACAGATGGAGCTTCGAGGCTCTCCAGATAGAGTGCGGGTTGGGGCGCGGGTCCCCTCTCATTGAGGGTATCAGAGGGAGCGATGGAGAAGCCGCGGCCAACGGCACAAGACCCCACAAATACCTCCCCGCCCCAGCTCGGTCAGCGAGCCCTCCAGGCCCCACGCTGGCTGTCCCGCTGTGAGTGTTTGTAGGAGGGGCCCAGAGATCTCCTAGAAAACCCCGGACTTCGCCCATAAAGCTGGGACACCCTGGCCACACACTCAGATGGGCCATTTGGTCCAGCTGGCCACAGTCCCCATCCGGCCTCTTTGCCTCTGACCCCTGACCAGGACCCCCAGCCACTGGGGTGGTGGAGGTAGCAGAGACAGCTTCCTCTCTCCAGCTCCGGGGGCAGGAGCACCCCCAAAGGGGACCCTAGTGAAGCCAGGGCAACCAGTGCACGGGTGGGTCTTGCAATGATGGAGGGGGAGGCTGAGCCTTTGCAGGGAACACCTCCCCCTGGTGGCCACATGGGAGTACAACACCTGGGAGAGCTGGACCCAGGAGGCACCCTCAGACCCCCCCCCCCCCCCCCCCCCCCCCCCCCCGCCCGGGGAGGGGACCGGTACTGGGACTGGCAGCGTGGCTCAGCCCGCTCACCCACCTCCTCCGCAGGGAGCTCCCGCACCAATCTCCCAGAGGCACCTGCTCTCCGTGCTCGATGCCAAGTGGGTCTTTATTTCCTTCGTCACTTTTTTAATTTGTTGATTTGAGCGGGGGAGGGAAGGGAGGGGGAAACACCGATTTGTTGTCCCACCGACCCACACGTCCATCGGGGCGTTCTCCTGTGTGCCCTGACGGGGGATGGGACCCACAGCCTTGGTGTCTCCGGAGGACGCTCTACCCACCGCGCGGCCCGGCCAGGGCTTATTTCCTTTCTCTTCGAAGTCCAGGTTGACCGTCAGGTGAGTTTGTCCCGGGTACGGGCCGCTTTCCATCCTGTGTTTCTGGAAAGTTAAGGAAGCACAGGGAGCCCTGGCCGGTGGCTCAGCTGGCTGACTTCCATCCAGGGGCGTCGCTACAGCTCGGGACACAGGCCTCCCGTGGCCCTGCCCTGGGACCCGCAGCTGTCGGCATTCAGGGCCGCGATGCCTGGTGCCCGGGCGGCCATCCCTCACTGACTGGGAGTGCCCGGCTGCCACCTGCCTCCCATGTCCCGGGTCACCCAGGGCAGGCAGGCCCCTCATCCCGGCCGACTCCACCCCGTCCACACTCGGGACCTCAGACAGGCGGGCACCTGCCATCTTTGGGTCTGAACCCACAGCAGACGCTCTGATGCCCGCCCCCCACCGGCCACCTGTGGACGCAGCAGCTTCCCCTCAGGCCTCCCCGATCTCTGCTCCCGCCCGCTCTTGGCTCTCAGAGCCGGCTCCCGGGAGCTGGTGTGGGAACAAACAGGCCCCTGGTGGCTCAGGCTGAGAATTCCCAGGGCGGGGGCGGGGGCGGCGTCTGTGTCACCCCAAATATTCGAACCCGCCTCCCTCCTTCGTAACAAAGCCTGACATTTGCTGAGGACCAGCGTGAACCAGGTCCCAGCTCAGCTGATCCTCACGACGCCGTGAGCCGGGCCCTGTGGCCACCCCCCCAACAGCCGTGCCCCCCCCCCCCGTCTCCACAGTAACAGGGCCCACGTCCCCAGGGGCCGTGCGCCAGCTCAGCTCCCGCGTGTCCGTGCCCTCGCAGGCAGCAGCGCCGGTGCCCAGGCTCCAGGTGAGGAGGGAAGGGGCACGCTGTGCCAGGCCCGCTCTGCCCATGGCCTCGGTGGCAGGAGCGCCAGCAGCCACCGTGGGCCACGAGGGGAGTGAGGGAAGTGCATGTGGAGAGTGGGAGACGGGGTGTGGGGGGCTCCGCGGCCTCCAGCTGCTGCTCCCTCTGTCCTGGGCCCAGCCCCGCCCTCAGGAGAGCACTCACTCTCTCCAGCCCAGGGAGACGCGGCTGGGAGGGGAGGGCGCACGCAGGCAGGCCCGGGGTTCGAGTCCACCCACAGGGAAGACAGCAGGCGCTGTGCCAGCCGGAGGAGGCACCGGCGGGTGGCCCTGGCATGTGCCCGAGGCATGTCCCGGGCTGACAGTGTCCTGGTGGGACAGACCCAGGGGAGCCGGCAGCGGCCGCACCCCTCCCACAGGAAAGCCACTCCCGAAGGAAAGAACTGGGTTTATTGCAGTAGAAACCGTGGTATGAAAAACCTATTGGCAAATGTACAGCCTGTGTTCCATCTGGGGTCACCTTCAGCTGCGGGACCCCGACTTCTGACCCGCATGCATGGGGCCCCATGTTCAAAGCCAATCCCAGGCCCCGGCCGGCAGCCCCTCCAGAGGGCGCCCCGCCTCCTGCCGGATGGAGCCGGAACCGCCCATCCCCGCCCGCCTGCACCTGGCCCTCCTCCCCGCCTGCCCCGAGCGAGCAGAGCAAAGCCAGCCACACCGAGTCCTTGTTTCAGAACAAAAAGACAGAACAGCTGCAGGAACTGGACCCACGTGCGCCTTCCCAGTGGCCCCGCGTCGCACGCCTGCGTCGCAATGGCCTCAGAGAGACACACGTTCCCGCTCTTATAAAATCTCTTCCTTATATTCACAGACACACACGGGAGCTTTGGACGAAATAATTACAAACGTCTTTTTCCCTCAAAAAGCAAACAAGCCAAACAGAAAACAAACACAAAACCTCCGACAGCAGTAAACAGAAAGGGGCTGGTCCCTCCCCTCCATCGGGGCGCGGCCGAGGGTCGGCGCAAAGTGCTGGGTGCGCCCAGTGACGGGATTCTCCCCCCCTGGCTCACCGCCCGCGGCCGCGACCTCCCCCCCACTTCTCCAGCCCCTGCAGGCGGCCTTCTCTCTTCTCCCTGCTGCTCACCACCTGGGACCCTCCCGCCTCCTCCCCATGCCCAGGGCGGCGGGAGCCCAGCCTGCAGGCTACCAGGCTGACCTCCGAGGCCCCGGGGTGCAGCTGCACACGGAGGAGGGGCCCTGGCACGGGGCTCGGAGGGAGTGTCACTAGGTCTCATGCAACATCCAGGCAGAGGAGGGTCCGGCCGAACAGCCAGAGGCCAAGGCCAGGGGAGGCAGGAGGGGGCCCAGGGCAGAGGCCCCCAGAGCACTTACTTTGGGGCCCGTTCACGAGCTATGGGAGCTCCTGGAAAGAAGACCCGCCCAGGGCGAGAGCCCACGTCCTGTGCCAAGGCCGGTGCCCCTCAGGGACCACCTCGCAGGACACAGGAGACCCAGAGGGGCACCCCGCATGGGAGCGTGCGCCCCCTTCTGGACAGGAATGTGAGCAGCAGGGACAGCGAGGGGACCCGTGTTCTTCCCGCCCGTATCGGGGTTTCCAGTCTCCCGGCAGCAGGCAGGACAGACAGCCTTGGGTTCGGGCAAAGACAGTACCATCGACCAGGGGGAGGGGGCAGCTCCCTCGCTCCCAGGGCACCTTCCTGAGAGAGGTGCCCGGGGCAGAGGGCACGGGGAGGTCAGGGGGCGGCCGGGCCCCTTCAATGTCCTCTCCTACGCGAGTCACCCCGGGAGCAGCAGGAAGCAGGAGGGCTGAGTCCAGGGCTGAGCAACGTGGGGGGGCCCCTCCCGCCCTGGGACGCCATCACGCTCCCGCCCAGGCTTCCGAACGCCGCCCGGCAGGACGGGGCCAGACGAGCTCCGACCCGGCTGCCGCCGGCGCGGGCCCTCCCTCCTCGGCGCTCCGGCGGGGCAGCCACGCAGGCCGCCCCGATTCCTCTATGTACAAGCGGCCAACCCAGGACAGGCCACCGCGGGCAGACTGACGGGCACGGGTTGCGGTTAGGACTCAACACCCTCCCCGTCCCCGCGGCTGTTGGAGATGGAAGGTCGGCAGGCATTTCCCCGTCTGGGTCCAGGACTGGACACGGGTGCCCACGACAGTCCCTGAGTCCCGCCTGCGGCCTGTCACTGGATGCCCTCCTCTTCCACGTAGGTTGAAGGAAACCAGCCGATCTGAAAAGAAAGATGGCGGATCACTAACTGTATGTGCGCGCGTGTGCATGTGTATGTGCGTGTGTGTGTGTGTGTGCACGCGCGTGTGCGTGTGTGCTGGGACAGGGCGAGAACAGGCTTGTAGAGGTGGGGGACCCTTCAAATGGCGAGGCCAGCCTGGAGAAGAGGCTGAGCGCCTGGCGGAGCCCTGGCCCCGAGTAGGTGGGGCCCCGAGAGGCACAGCCCTGAGCAGCTCGCGCTGAGCCCGCCCTCCAGCTGCCGCCCGGAAAACGAGCATCGCCTCTGGGAGGAAGGGCATTAGCCAGGCCTCCACTACGGCAGCCTTCCTTTCGCAAAAAATTGCTTTATCGATTTCAGAGAGGAAGGGGGAAGGAGAGAGAGAAACATCAATGGTGAGAGAATCACTGATCGGCTGCCTCCTGCACGCTCCACACTGAGGATCGAGCCTGAAACCCAGGCTTGTGCCCCGACCAGGAATCGAACCGTGACCTCCTGGTTCATTGGTCAGTGCTCAAGTGCTCAACCACTGAGCCTCACCGGCCGGTGTTAAAAAAGAGAGTGGAATGAAGATGTGTCCCCATCCAGCAAAAACTAAGGACTTACAGATGGACTCGCCCGGAGCACGACCAGGAGGAAGTGCCGGCGGGGGAACTGGTCTTGGGCGGATGCCGGGAGGACCCGGGAGCCCGGGAAAAGTGAATCTAAATGAGCACCAGCTGCCTAAAGCAAGCCACGCCCTAGGGGGCTAAAATATGTAGAATGAGATACAGGCCCGGCTGGCGCAGCTCAGGGGTTGAGCAGTGACCCAGGAACCAGGAGGTCACGGTTCGATTCCGGGTCAGGGCACAGGCCCGGGTTGCGGGCTCCATCCCCAGTGTGGGGCGTGCAGGAGGCAGCCGATCCATGATTCTCTCTCATCATTGATTGGTATTTCTATCTCTCTCTCTCTCCCTCTCCCTTCCTCTCTGAAATCAATAAAAATATATTTTAAAATAAAATTTTTTTTAAAGATACATGACAACACCTTCCCCAAAGCTCAGGGGGGGTGGGTAGTCAAAGACGGGGAGGCCCTCGTCAGCGGGAAGGTGGTCTCTCAGCGGTGGAGGCGGTGGGGCAGCCACTTACCCGGCCGTTGGTCTCGCCCCTCCACCAGCCCTGGTCCCCGCCGATGCGGCTGTAGATCTTCACCACGTCGCCTTCCCGCAGCGAGAGCTCCCGCATGTCCCGGGCCGCAAAGTTGTACCTGGCCACGGCCGTGCCGATGACGCGGGGTGTGAACACTGTTGGGGAGATGGGCGGCGTCACCGGGCTGCAGGGCAGGGCCCAGCCAGGGCGGGGGGACCCTCAGGCCGAGCGGCTCTCTCTCCCCAGGCGTCTGGCCCATCCCCAGGGGGGAGGCCTGGTGGCATAAAGGCTCTGGAGGGACAGCCCAGGCCCCAGGCCCAGGGCCCCTCGCTCCTCTGTGGCCTGAGACCCCGTGGAGGGAACCAGAGCCGGCACCACCCACCCTGGAGCCATCACAGGCAATGACCGCGCTCCCACGGGGACAAGAACGGACGCCATGCTCTGACCATCACAGCACCTGCGAGGACCCCCCCCCCCCACCATGTGCCCGGGCGCCACAGGCCAGGGGACAACTGCGTGGCTGCCGCCCAGCTCCCAGCTCCCAGCCCTCACTCCGACGGAGCACCCTGACGGGACCCCAGGGCACAGTGCCCACCTCCCTCAGGACCCCCTTCCAGGTCCCCAAACTGGAACCCCAGCTGGACCAGCTCCCCGGGACCCAGGAGTCCTGATGGACAGGTGACAGGGACCGCGACAGAGAGAGAAGCAGGCACAGCGGCTGGGAGGGCTCTGGCTCTGGCAGCGGAGGGAAGGCCGTGCGGTCGGCCACCGAGACCCCGCCCCCGGCCCCCAAGTCCCACCACCCCTCGGACAGCGCTGAGGGGGGCCGCCTGGCTGTCAGCCGCCGCCAGAGGCAAAGCTCTCCGTGAGCACCGCGGACGATGGCCGAGCAGCTGTGGAGGGGCCATCGGGTGAGCGTGTCGAGGGGGGACAGCAGAGGGCAGCGCCAAGCCTGACGGGGTCTCAGGTGCAGCAGCCCCGCCTGCCCCGCGGCCCCCCCACCGCTGGGACACCTGCAGGCAGGGTGGGCCCGCAGGCAGCCCATGCCAGGCCCCCACGCCCCGAGGGCAGCGGTACCTGACCAGAAGGGAGCGGAGGGGCCCTGAGAAGCCAAGCTGAGGCCCTGAGGACTGAGAAAAGAAAAGCTGTAGGAGGCGCAGGAAGCTGCAAAGAGGCGAGAGAGAACGTGAAAGGGGCGAGGAGCGCCCACGGGACCCACCGCACACGCTTGCAGGCGGCGGGGACGGGCCCAGGCCGTCCTAGGAGCTGGGGGGTGGGGGGCGGCCTCAAGGCCCACCCGGGCACAGCGCAGTGGCCACCGCTGGGTGCCCTCCCTCCAGCTCAGCCCTCTGCACCTGCCCCCAGAGAACACATCGGGCTGCCTCTCCCAGGGCGGCGAGCACGGGATTGACGTGCCAGGAGCCTGCCCCTCGCCCAGCACACAGTAGGTGCTCACGAAGGCCCGCCATGCCTCTCTTGGCCTGCTCTGCCCGGGTGGACCCACGGCTCTGAATGTCCTGCCGGCTGGGGGAAGCAGTGGCTCAGGGTGAGTCCTGGGCTGGATGCCAAATGCTCAGGTCCAGCCTGCCCCCCACTCCAGGGCCACCCCTCAGCCCCTGGCCTGGGCCACAGGGCCCGGTCTGCACAGAGGTGTTGGCCTGGCTCCCGCACAGCGGGGCCCCTGTGGGGGGGCGGGGGGGCACAGGGAGGGATCTGAGGGCAGGTGGGACCCGCCCTGTTCTCTCCTCATGCTGACCTCAGGCAAAGGCACCCAGGCTCAGAGTGCATTCCTCACCTGACACCCAAGACCACCAGGCACCGGCCTGGGAGGGTGCTCGTGATGAGCTGCGGTGCCAGCACTGCTCCAGGCCTAGGTCAGTGTGGCCCATAGAAAGCCTTCCTTGAGGGCAGGTGGGCAGTGGGGCCTGGGCCGTGGGGACCGGGCAGAATGGACACCTCGGGGGAGCACCGGTGTGCCGTGGGCGGGCACTACCTGGGGACCGGCTGGAGGTCCTGGAGGCGGCGCGCTCCCGGGACTTGTAGGGGTACTTGAGCGTGGTGTCCAGCTGCTTGAAGCTCTCCTTGAGAGAGTGGCACTGGTAGTACTCGACCAGCTCCTGCAGGACACACACCATTGACTGCCGCCGCCGCCAGGCAGGCCTCCCGGGGGCCCTGGCCGCCCTCTCCCACCTCCTCAGGACGCACAGGCGATTCCTCTCCTGGACCCTCGAAGGCCCCCTCCTCCTCTCCCCCAGCACCAGGCCCAGGTGGGCGGCCAGCGTCCCAATGACCTTTGAGCCAGTCATCTCTCTCCCCAACATTCCTAAAGGAAAACCCTGAGAAATGCTGAGGGCAGGGGCAGGGGCACTCCCTGCAACTTGTAGATGGAGAAAAGCGGGGACCCCGCGTGCCGCCACCGGGGAGATGCTTCCGGAAATAACAGCTTGTCCAAGTGGCCGAGGCCACACCAGCCAGGAAAAGGGGGGGTGGACTGACTGGCCCGTTTTTCACTCCACCTGCCGGGGAGCAGGCCAGGGCACGTGCATATGATCCTCAGCGAGGCTCCCCAGGCGGGGCGGGGGTTTTGGGGGCACAGTGGGGGGCTTTCTGTTTTACGTGGCGCTTCTCTGTGGCCACTGTGGGTGTAAGAGCTCAGGTGGTCTCAGTGCACGGCCTGCGTGTGAGGAGGAGAATGAAGGGGTCCAGTCTTAAAGTCACCTTATGCCGGGGGCTGCATCCGGCTGGGCTGTGACCGTGCAGTGGGGAGGCGGGGTGGGGCGGCGGGGGAAGGGTGCTGTGGGGAGCAGCCGCGGGTGAGGTTGGCTCACACCAGGCCTCACTGGCCATGGTTTCCGGCTCCGGTAGGAGGATGGGCTGGGCCCTCCCTGTCACTGTCTACCAGTCAACCCACCTGGCCTTTTGGGGGGCCTGGGGGACAGTCCCGACTCAGGGGCCCTAACTGTCCCAAGGCGCGGGGTGCAGGAGGCCTCTCCTTGGAGCAGCGGCCATGGGGGCCAGGGCCCTCCCCCGACCCTGGGGCCCGGCTGGCGGGAGCCGCAGAGCCGCCTACCAAGAGGCTTTCAAACTTCTTGGCTTCCGTGATGTGGATCCAGCTGTCCTTCTCCACCACCTTAATGTGCTTCACCTCGTCGTTGAACCTGGCGAAGTCCATGGCGAGCTGTCACTGACGGGCCCCGTGGCCCCGCCCCTCGGGGGCCCCGCTCAGGAGCCAAGACCCACCTGGGCCTCGGCTCACACCCGCTCTCCAGCCCCTGCCTTTCGGTCCTCCCCCCGCCCCACCGGCTCCGGCCTGCCTCCCACGGCTTGTCTGTCCGTCTGTCTGTCCGCCTCTCCTGCCTGAGCTCCAAACTCCCAGCCCAGCCTGCACGGCCTCCCCCAGCCACTTCCTGACTCGGGGTTCTGCTCACCCTGCTCTCCGCCCTGAGGACTCCTCCGCCCCGTTTCCCCAGCGCCTCTGAGGCCTTCGCCGCCGGGGCGGTAGGTCCAAGGCCTGTCCTGGGCCCGGAGGCCTGAGGAGGCAGCCTCGCCCCAGCTTTGACACCATCTCCCAACATTCTCCAACTCCACACCCTCCCCTCCGGCGGCCCGGCCCAGCTCTTCCTCACACACGCCAAGCACATGCCCACCAGGCCCTGGCCCTGGCTGCCCCTCTGCCGTCCTCTCCGTGCCCTCTGTGTCCTCAGGTCTCGGATCCAATGTGCCTCCTCCTCCCCCTCCTCCCAGGTGCCCCCGCACCCCTTGCAGCCGACACCACCCAGACAAAGAACCACAGGAAGAAAATGTCACACCAACACCCTTACGACTGCAGGTGCCAACCCTTCAGCAGCCGGGTCTTCCCACACAAGCCACACGCATACGAAGGACTTCACACCACAGCCAGTGGGACATCCCAGGAAGGCACGGATGGGGCAACACAGGACCCCTGCGTGGGGCTCTCAGCCCCGTCCTGCCGACAGCAGGCCTCTCATCCCTGGCCTCGAGCCCGGCCCAGGACTCCTGCCCCTTGGGTGTTCCATGTCAATGGTGACCAACCACCAATCAGATTCTGTCTCTTGGAGAGGTGACATCAGACCCAGGCGGGGGGGTGGGGAAAGGGGGAAGCTCTGGGCAGGAGGGCACCCCGACTGATGACCACTGGCGGGGGCTGCAAGATGGCAGCCGTGTGACCCCCGTGCTCTCCGAGGCCACCTCTGGGGCCGCTGGGAGCCCTGACCCTCCCAGCATCCCTGCCTGCTCTGTGGCCGAGCTGGGAGCCCCTTACCCTCCCAGCATCCCTGCCTGCTCTGTGGCCGAGCTGGGAGCCCCTTACCCTCACAGCATCCCTGCCTGCTCTGTGGCCGAGCTGGGAGCCCCTGACCCTCACAGCATCCCTGCCTGCTCTGTGGCTGAGCTGGGAGCATGACCCTCACAGCATCCCTGCCTGTTCTGCGGCCGAGCTGGGAACATGACCCTCCCAGCATCCCTGCCTGCTCTGTGGCCGAGCTGGGAGCCCCTGACCCTCACAGCATCCCTGCCTGCTCTGTGGCTGAGCTGGGAGCATGACCCTCACAGCATCCCTGCCTGCTCTGCGGCCGAGCTGGGAACATGACCCTCCCAGCATCCCTGCCTGCTCTGTGGCTGAGCTGGGAGCCCCTGACCCTCACAGCATCCCTGCCTGCTCTGTGGCCGAGCTGGGAACATGACTCTCACAGCATCCCTGCCTGCTCTGCGGCCGAGCTGGGAACATGACCCTCCCAGCATCCCTGCCTGCTCTGCAGCCGAGCTGGGAGCCCCTGACCCTTACAGCATCCCTGCCTGCTCTGCGGCCGAGCTGGGAACATGACCCTCACAGCATCCCTGCCTGCTCTGCGGCTGAGCTGGGAGCCCCTGACCCTCCCAGCATCCCTGCCTGCTCTGTGGCTGAGCTGGGAGCCCCTGACCCTCACAGCATCCCTGCCTGCTCTGCGGCTGAGCTGGGAGCCCCTGACCCTCACAGCATCCCTGCCTGCTCTGCGGCCGAGCTGGGAGCCCCTGACCCTCACAGCATCCCTGCCTGCTCTGCGGCCGAGCTGGGAGCCCCTGACCCTCCCAGCATCCCTGCCTGCTCTGTGGCTGAGCTGGGAACATGACCCTCACAGCATCCCTGCCTGCTCTGCGGCTGAGCTGGGAGCCCCTGACCCTCACAGCATCCCCACCTGCTCTGTGGCTGAGCTGGGAGCCCTGCCTCTCACAGCATCCCCGCCTGCTCTGCGGCCGAGCTGGTCTGGTCCCTGGAACCTGGAAACGTCAGCCAAGCTCGCAGGGCAGCTGTGGGCCGATGGCAGCCAGGGTGCTCATGCAGACCCGTGGACACCCTTCCAACCTGAACGTGTCCAGGTTTGGGCACTGCATCCCGTGGCCACCCAACCCAACAATGCCCTGCAGGGGACATGGGCTCTGAGGTCCCGACTGGCGTCGGGGACACATACTTGATGCTGATGGCGAAGCGCTCGGCCTCGGCCGGCCGCTCCCGGATCAGGTAGGTCCCGCTGGCGTGGGATTTGAGCAGGTTGTCCGTCTGCTGCCGCTCCATGTTGCCTGCGAACCTAGAGCGACGCGAGGAAGCGAGGGTGTCACTGATGGCTGTGACAGCATCCCGCCCGCGACAGCACCCAATCTGCAGGACAAGCCCGCTGGGAGGTGAGGCCATGCCCTGTGGCCCCGCACTGCAGGTGCCCTGCTGCGGCCACTGCGGGTGCTCGTTCTTCGAGGCAGCCTGGTGGCCTGGCAGGCGGAGACGCACGCTGGACCCCGGGCCGCCTGCACTGGTGGCTCACGCCCAGACCGCCACCTTCACGCCTGTATTAACACCAACATCCCACTGTCCCGGCGAGCGGCTGCCCGTGTAGACACGTGACTAGACCTGGCCTTAAATGTACCGCTTTCACACACTGTAGTGACTCTTCACGCAGAGAGCGTAAGAAAGCACTTCACTCTCCCAACTGTTCCCCCCGATGATCAGCAAAGGCGGCCGCTGCCAGGGGTGGGGGAGACCCCCAGACCCAGGCAATCAGGGGCCGAGGACGGAGCAGGGTGGGCAGCTGGGCTCCGCTGCCTGGAGAACCCAGACCCGGCCTGCTCATGGGCTTGTGGGCCACCCCCACAGCCCAGGGGCCCCCACAGCCCAGAGAGATTCCCACACAGCCCAGGGGCCACCTCCATAGCCCAGATGCCCCCCACAGCCCAGGGACAGCCCAGAGATGCCACCCCCACAGCCCAGAGGCCACCCACAGACCAGAGATGCCCCCCCCACACAGCCCAGGGGCCCCCATAGCCCAGGGGCCACCCCTACAGCCCAGGACCACGCTGGTCGGCTCACCAGGGGTAAGCACTGTAGTCAATCTCCCGGGACGGCAGCCGGCCAATGGGTGGCTGGCAAAAGAGAACATGGGGGTTAATGCCACCCCAGGGGCCGCCCACACGGGGGGGCGGGGGTTAAAGGAGGTTTGTCGGCAATGACCTGACCCTTGGGGGGCCTGGAGCCACTAGACTGCGGGGTCCCTGAGGGCAGTGACCGGGACGCACCACCTCTGAGTGACTGGTCACTAGGTTTGAATGGATGAGTGTATGGATGAGTGATGATTGGTTAAATGAATGAATGAATGAGTAGCAACCAGCCACCGGGCACCTGCCCCCAGGAGGGTGTGACAAAGGCTGCAGAACGTCTCGGGGGCCACGAGCACCCCCACAGCTCTCAGCGCTCAGGCCCGAGGCCCCGGGCAGGCATCTGCTGGCAACATGGTCTCCAGGTGGCAGCTGCTCGCAGGCAGGTGACCATGTGGCTGGAGTCCCCCGACTGCCCCTGGCTGGGCCACAGGGTGGGCAAAGCCTCAGACTACCTATCCCCTTCCCACCCCTTCACTGTGCAGATGGGGAAACTGAGACCCAGAACGGGGACGAGGACCGGCCCAGGCCACCCGGTGTCAGCGACACTTTTCTTCCTCTGCCACGTGGTCCCCTGGACCTGCCAGCAAAGCCGGCCCCAGACCCAGGTGTCCCCCTGCGTCCTCCTTCCCCCGGGCAGGGAGGCCGCAGACGCTGCGTGCTGGGCGGGGGTGCCAGGGGCCAGGCGGGCGCTGAGGCAGCTCCTGGTGTCGGGCCATTTCTGCGTCTCTAACACCCATGATGGAATGCAGCCCCCCCTGGCCAGGTCCTTCCAACAGGAGGGCCCTCTGCCCTGGGCGCCCACCCATCTCCTCTGGGTGCAGAGTGCTCCGGGGCCAGCTCACGGCCGTCAGCAAGGAGGCCCCGCGCGAGGACGGCCCCGGCCCCGGCCCCGGAGCTCCTGCCACGCTCACCCGTCCGTCCACGGGGCAGGGCTTCACGGACGCGCTGGGGAAGCAGCCGGACTTCCTGGTCTGCACCAGCCGCCCCTGCAGCAGAGGGGGGCACGGTCAGGCCAAGGGCCGGGGCGGGGATGGTGGTGTGGGGGGCATCTTAGCGCTCGCTGAAGGACGGGGAAGGGCCACTCCGGAGACGCGGTGATGGCATCACCTCCTGCCGTGACCTCCGCTGACCTCACAGCCCTTCTGGGCAGGAAGGGGCCTCCCCACGTCACAGAGGAGCACGTTGAGCCCGCAGAAGCAAGCGGCTTGCCCCCAGCTGGGATGGGGCCTCGGCCGGCTGCTCCCTCATCCACGCAGACCCCGCGGGGAGGCCAGGTGGGGCGGCTCAGCCTCGCCCTCCCGCCCCGTCCCCGCCTGAGGAGCCCCGGCAGCCGCCCCTGGCCCTCCGTCTCAGCAGCAAAGCGTCCCTGCGAGGCCACCGGCACTGAAGGCCGGTCACACCTGGGAGGGTGTGCGGGACCCAGGGTGCCGGGAAGGAGACGGCGCCGGGATGTCCCCTCTGTGAGGGCACCGCACCCTCCCCAGGGAACAGCCACCGCCCGAGGCCCCGCCCACAGCCCTCCTCCCTCCACCCCTGCCGCTCGCCCCCACCCGCCCTGCCCGGGGTGCAGGGCCTCTGCCTGGGCCAGGGGCGGGGGCAGGCAGCCGGGCCTCCACCTTCCAGCCCAGGACGCACCTCCCACCACTGAGACTCGGGGTCCCCTCTTAGCAGCTCAATCACGTCGCCCGTCTGGAAGGTCAGCACCGGCTTCCCGGGGGGAGCGGGGTTGCCGTGGTAATTCTGCACAGCCACCATCTTGGGACCTGTGGGGACAGGGGATGGGGGGGGGGGGGGGGTGGCTCAGGGACTCCATCCTGCCCGGACTCCCGCATCTCTGCTGTGTGTGCGTGTGTGTGCGTGGTCAGGTTTGGGGGGCCATGTTCTGGAATGGCGCTTCCCGTGTTTCCTTTCAGCACCTCCCCTCCTGGGACCCACAGCGGCACCTGCAGGAAGCGAGCTCCCCAGGTCAGAGAGCAGGGTGGGCCGGGCCTGGGACGCGCCAAGGCCACCCCGCTCACTGGCCCAGGCGGCTCTGGGGCTGACAGGGGGGTCCTGGCTGAGCCCCCTAAACCGTGCAGGTCGGGCCTAGTCAGGCCCTGCTCTGGCCTGGCCACCCCGCGTGGGCCTGTCTTCCAGGTCCGGTCCCGGCGCTGGGTCCCAGCGGCAGGGGCGTGGCCTCTGGCTCCAGTTTCTCGTGATCAAGCCACATTCCTGTGATGCAGTGCAGGGTGTGTGTGTGCGTGTGTGCGTAGCATGTGTGTGGCATGTGTGCGTGGTGGGAAGAGGAGACAGAACACGGGAGAGCAGCCGTGCTCCCGTCTGCTCGGCTCGGGGCCCAGGGTGACCGCTGACAAGGACGGTAGCCGAGAGGCCCAAGCCCGCACTCACCTGGTCCCGCTCCAGAGGCGTCCTGTGAGGGCAAGGACAGACGACAGGGCTGAAGGAGGCTGCCCACAGTCCGGCACTCCCCCTCCCCCCGAGAGAAGGGTCAAGGCAGGGAGGGGCGGGACAGGGACGCGTCCTAGATCCTGCTCCCGTGTGACAGCCCCCCACTATTTCTACTGTGCCTTCCCCTTTGTGCCCCTCTACAGCCCTGGGACACCCGCCCCTTCCCTCACCCATCCTTACCACTAGCTCACCTCCTCCAGGGAGCCTGCCCTGACCACCCCAGCCTGGAGCCTCCCTGGTCTGAGCCTGGGTCTGAGCCTGGGAAAATTCCGCTGCATACGCCTAGACATCTCCCTCCTCCGGAGGGCGTCTTTCACCCCACGCAGGGCTGGTAAGCACGCGTCAGTGCTGGTTAACTTGACTGAACCCCACAGCTGGGCAGGCCCCAACGTCCACACCCCATAGTGACCTCAGGGACACCCCAGGCCAGCTGAACAGAGGGCTGTGAGCCAAGGGGCAGGCGGGCAGGTGACAGAGCCGGGCACCCGTGGCCATGAGCCAGCCGCCGGGCAGGTGGGAAGGGCGACGGCCGGGCGGGGCAGCAGCCCCCAGGGCCCTCACGACCGCAGTGGCTGTGCTCGCCGGCGCGGCCGGGAGTGCCGAGAGCTGGCACCGCGGGGCCTGGCGGCCACACAGGGTGTGCAGAGCGTGGTGGACTCACCAGATCAGCAGGCGAACCTGAAAAGGAAGCATCAGGCCTCAGGGCGAGCCCCCGGCCCGGGCCAGCGCTCGCCGCAGCGGGCGAGGTGCACGTCTGACCACGGCTTTCCAAAGGTGGGGAACGGCCCGTCTGGTGAGACCCCAAACAGATGCAACGGGAACTGCGAAAGCGGCCGGGCCCCGGGGTGAGTGCGTTCACAGCAGGAGGGCGGGCTGCCGGGCCAGCGGCGGGCCCGCTCCTTTGCTATTCCTACATTTTCCCCATTTTCCCCGGGAAACAGCAAGTAACGGTCAGAAAGACCAGTCCTCTGAAACGTACTGGTCTGTGCGGCGTGCCCGAGATGGTTCCGGAAGGTTTAGAGCCTCCACGGCAGGGCGGGAGCCTGGGCCCCGTGGGGACAAGGGCCGAGGCTTCATTCGGGAGCAGAGCCGAGGGGCAGGGACCTTCGGAGGCCAGCCCGCTCCCTGCAGCGTGTGGGCGGCCCAGCCCCCCTACCCCCCCCCGCCCCGTGGGCACTGATGTCCAACCCCCGTCCACCCTCAGGGCAGCTCCTCCAGGAGACAAAGAGGCGCCCGCTGCTGTCACCCAGACGCCACGGCCGGGAACAGGGGCTCTGCCAGTCCCGTTGCTGCTGAGGCCGGGCCCGGCGCCCGGACAGGGAGGAGGGCCCGACAGGGCGGCCTGGACCCCAGACCGAATAGCCTCCAGTCATTTCTTTACCAGTTCATGGGGGACATTTATTTTCTTATTTATTTCATTTCTTCTCTCTCTCTTTTTTTTTTTCCCTTCAAATTTTTGACAAGTATGTTACTTTTAGGATCAAAAGAACAACAAAAACACTTCCCCCAAATGCCAGTCACCCAGCGCGAGGAACACGTGGCCACAAGTGGGCAGTGCTGGTGGTCCAAGCGGAGCGGGGCCAGTGGTGAGGTGCTGTCTTCCTGCCGGGAGGGGCCTGGGCCGGGGGGCTCAGGGCCTGGGCTGTTGGACCCTCCTCCCCTCTCAGGCACTGGGCCAGACTCAGCAGTAAATGGGAAACTGACTAAATCTGCTCTTGGTGAGTGTGTGTGCGTGTGCATATGTGCGTGCGTGTGTGCGCGTGTGCGTGCGTGTGTGGACATGAACCCCTACAGCACGGCTGCAGCTGGAGGGCCAGGTGCTCGGTACAGGAGAAGCGGGCGCAGGGGTTTCTCTGAGACCAGAGCCTCCGCGCACTTGCCCAGAGGTTCTGTGTCCACTTTGGGGGGACCCCACAAGCCCCCACTGGGATGAGGTGGGGACACGGGAGAGGCAGAGAGAAGCCCTCCAGGCGCAGTCAGGAGGGAGGATGGGCATGGAGCCGGCCCCTGGCCCTGGACGCTGAGCCCCCGGGCAGGTGTCCTCCCCTCCGAGCCTCAGTTTCCTCAGCTGTCCCGGCGGGGGACCCCCAGCGGGAAGGAGAGCGTGCTCACGCAGCCTGCGCAGGAGGGTGGCGAAGGTGGCTGCGAGCCGTGGGACCCTCGGCGGG
This sequence comes from Ia io, assembly GCA_025583905.1. Taxonomy (NCBI): domain Eukaryota; kingdom Metazoa; phylum Chordata; class Mammalia; order Chiroptera; family Vespertilionidae; genus Ia; species Ia io. The sequence continues at coordinate 2,433,249 of JAJQQW010000017.1, read as the reverse complement.
GTGTCAGGGGTGGCCGAGGGCCAGCTCCCGGCGGGCATCGCGGCGGGCAGAGGTACTCACTGATCTTGCAGGGCGGCGTCACCTCCAGACACTCCTTGTGCGCCCCGACCCCACACTTGGTGCACAGGTAGCCCTGGTAGAAGGTGCCCCTGTGCCGGGGGGAGGGCGGGGGCGGGGTGTGAGGCACTGCCGGGTCCCCACACCCGGCAGCCGCAGGCAGGGCCCGAGCACCAGGCCTGCCCCGCTGTCCCCCCAGAGCGTCCATCCTCCCAGCCCCAGGCCTCTGAGACCCCCGCCCCGCTCTCCCCAAGAACAGCCCGCCTTTGCTCTGCTGTCCCACACAGCGGGCCCTGGGCACCCACAGGACAGTGGCCGCCCGCCCCTCCCGGCTGGATCTGAGCTGATGGGCCCAGCCCGGGGCGGTGGAGGAGGTGGTCGGAGGCGGTGGGTTCGGGCCCCTCGGGGCGGGGGGTGGGAGGCGGGCTCACCGGAGGAACATCCTGCAGGCCTTGCAGTTGGTGGTCTTGTCGAACGTGTACATCTGGAAGCTGTGGTGGTTGGCGTTGGCTTTGTCGGGCTTGATGTTCGACCTGGTGGGAGGGAGGCGGCAGGTTCCCTGAGCCCCACGCCAGCCGGGCTGGGCCGGGATGGAGCCCGGTCTGCCCGACACCCCAGCTAGACGGGGGTGCTGCACGGGCAGGAGAGGCCTGAGTGCAGGTCATGGCTACACCCTGACAGGGTTTGCGGGGGCAGCCGCAGGCACTGGTCAAGACTGAGCGGAGGGGCCTTTCAGGCCGCCACTGGGGGCGAGTTAGCGATGAGAAACTCAGAGGAGCAGTGAGCTGGAGCTCACAGCAGGCACCCGAGCATTCGGGGGGCGTGCACCGTGTCTAATTCACCCAGAGCACATCCCCTGTCAGCCGGCACGAGGCCGGGGGGCTTAGACAAAGCCAGCAGGTGGGATTGGAGTGTTCCTCAGAGGGTACGGGGAGAAACTGCTACCTGGGAGCCGGGGGCAGAGGTGGAGGGAGACATCATCGACCTTTTCCTTTTTTTAAAAAATATTTTTAATTTCAGAAGGAAGGGAGAGGGAGAGAGAGACATCAACGATGAGAGAACCATGGATCGGCTGCCTCCTGCACGCCCCGCACTGGGGATGGAGCCTGCAACCCGGGCCTGGGCCCCGACCGGGAATCGAATCCTCATCTCATAATTCACAGGTCAATGCTCAACCCCTGAGCCGCACCGGCCGGCCGGTCATTGGCTCTGACGTGTCCTGGGCGTGTCCCCCTTCGACCCCCCTAACAAACCCCTAACCGCCTCCTTTCACCGCCGGTTCACCAGCAGGAGAAGGCCCGGAGTGGGCGCACCTGCCCATCCGACCGCGGAGTCTGAGGGCACAGGACCTGCCACTCTGGCCTCAGGTCCAACGTGCCTGGGTCCCCAATGACCCACTGGTCACCGTCTCTGCTGGACAAAATGGGCTCCTCCTGGATTTCACGGACTAGTTCTCTGGCTTCCACTAGAGGTGACAGTCCCAGCCTGGGGCCCCGAGGAAGCGTCACCAGGGGTCCATCTGGCATCGCGACCATTGCTGGCCACACAATGCCCTGCCAGACAGCGTGCAGGGCTCCGCCTCGGGCAGCGGGGCCCACCTGGGCCAGCTGGGATGCCACCAGCGTGGGGCTGGGAGTAACGAAGTTCGTCTCGGTCTCTGGGCATCTGCCCTCACCCTCGCCTGAGAAAGTCCTGGACAGAGGCCCCCCTCCCCGGGGCTCCGGAGCCCCCACACTGCCCCCTGGACTTACATGGCCGTCCCCAACTGCTCCATCCACTGGACAGAGTCCCCCCCAGGGCTCCCAAGCCCCCACACTGCCCCCTGGACTCACATGGCCATCTCAAACTGCTCCATCCACTTCCTCTTCGTGTCCTCCGTCTTGCAGAAGAACTGGAAGCCCTGCTTGCCTTGCAGGTGGATCAGGTAGAAGCCATAGGACCACTGTGGGGGGAGAGTACATGTGTGTATGCATGTGTACAGTGCACGCCTACGCATGTCTATGCCCGTGTGTGCACATGTATGTATGCATGTGCTTGGGTACAGTGCACTCGCATGCATGTTTGTGCATATGCATATGTGTACAGTGCACTCATGTCTGTGCCTGCACACGTGTGCATAGGGGCATGTGCACACCCCTCCCAGGATTTCCTGGGAACCCCTCCCAACACCCCCCACGGTGCGCCCTCAGCTGAACTCCACTGGTGCATCAGGGTCCCTGAAGACGGAGCGGGGTCCCTGGGGAGCCCGTGTTCAGGAACTGGCCCCGGGCCTCCCATCACACCACACCGGCCCACCCACTCTCACTTCCTAAATGTGGCGCTAAAGGAACGCCCTGCTCTGAAGCAAATCAACCAAAAGGAACAGGGAGGGAAAGGCCATGGGTCTGGGAGCCCACGCCAAAGCCCCACACCGCTGGCCCCCCCCTCGGCGCCCCCAGGCCTGGCGCCCCAGGAAGGAGTTTGGAAACCCCGAGCCCCTGTGTTAGAGTGACGGAAGGAAGGGGGGGCGCAGAGAGGAAGAGGGGGAGGGGGAGGGAGGGGGGGGAGAAAAGACAGAGGGTGACAGAGGGACACTAGACACACCCCTGACCAGCCATGGCCTTAACCTCCAGGGAACGGAGCAGGGGGGGCCAGGCAGGGCGGGGGTCCTCGCTGGAACCCTCTGTAAGAGGCAAACCCTTTCGTCCTGCACACACGTCATCGTCGTAAGAAACTCGATGAGGAGGAAGAAAGCCGTGAGCCCGCCCCTCCTCGGCCCGGGGTCCCCAGGCCCCACTCCCGGCTCAGGAGGGAGGTGCCGTATCGGCTGAGGTGAGGAAGGCGTGAGGGGGCGCCAGGTGCTTACCATTTTCCCATGAGACTAGGCAGCATGAGGAGAGGAGAGGAAAAGGGGGGCGAGGTCATGACGGGACTCACAGCCCAGGACACTGACCACTGAGAGCCCTGGGGGGGGTGGGGGCAGCCGGGCCTTCCCCACGGGGAGGGTCAGGGGCTGGGACCTGGGGGAGCGGCTCAGCCTGGAGGCTGGGGAGTGGCCGCAGCTCACCACCTCTGGCCCAGCAGCTTGTTTTGGACCTCAGGGTTAGGCGGGTCCCCCCACAGCTCTTCCAGGCAGCACCCTCCCTCGACACTGTAAACTCTGAAGTCCAGGACCTGGGTCTTTAGCATATTGGCTCCTGGCGCCTCACCCCACTCACGGCTGCAAGTGAGGGCCCAAGCTCTGGGCACAGGGTCTCTGCAGGAGCAGGACTGAACGGAGGGAGCAGGGCAGGCCCACCCAGCAGCCATGGCCCCACCCCCAGCAGCCATGGCCCCACCCCCAGCAGCCACGGCCCCACCCCCAGCAGCCATGGCCCCACCCCCAATAGCCATGGCCCCACCCCCAGCAGCCACGGCCCCACCCCCAGCAGTCATGGCTCCACTCCAGCTGCTGTGTCCCCACCCCCAGCAGTCATGGCCCCACCCCCAGCTGCTGTGTCCCCACCCCCACAGCCATGGCCCCACCCCCAGCAGCCACAGTCCCACCCCCAGCAGCCATGGCTCCACCCCCAGCTGCCATGGCCCCACCCCTAGCAGCCATGGCTCCACCCCCAGCAGCCAAGGCCCCACCCCCAATAGCCATGGCTCCCCACCCCCAATAGCCGTGGCCCCACCCCCAGCTGCCATGGCCCCACCCCCAGCAGCCATGGCCCACTGACTGCACAGCAGTCTGATAGCTGACCCCGAGCCCACCCAGGGCCCTCCTCGGCAGGGGCGGGCAGGGGCGGGCAGGACTGCTTCCTGCAGGGCCAATGTGGACTGGAGCCTGGGCCAAGGTCTAAGGCTGACTCCCACCGAGCACTTGGCTGGGTCCCTCTGCTCCTCCCTTCACTTGGGCACTGAGATCCTGGCCACTCCCACTCCCAGGACGATTCAGAGACGAAAGCCAGGGCCTGGCGAGAGGGGCGCCTTCAGCAGGAGTCACCGTGACAGAGGATGATTGACAGGAAGCCCTGTCCCCCTGCAGCCCACCCTTTCCCGAGGCCACTCTGCGACACCCCTCAGTGGGGCATCACCCGGCTCCCTGCCTGTGCGCCCCGCTGCCCCACCGTCCCCCCAGGACGGGGACCCACCTTCTTGACGTCCTTGTTGTTCATGGGGTCGTCGGTCATCTTGTGGAACAGCAGCTCGATGATCTCCTTCAGCTCGTAGCTGTAGCCCCGCCTCTTGCAGACGATGACCACCTTGTCGAACAGGAACAGGTACCTGGCCACGGGCGCGGCGGGGCGTCAGCATGGCCCGCGCCCCGTGCTCCCGGGCCGTGGGATGGAGCCCAAGCCCTGCCCTCCGCCTAGCTCACCCGCAAACACTGACCCTCGGCCAGGTCTCCGCTGCTCAGGTACGACTCCTCCAGGAAGTCCTCCTTGACCTCACCCATGGCCCAAGGAGCATATGGACTCCTCCATCCCTAAGCTCCATCTCCCACTAACTAGACTGGGAGCCCCGAGGGAGCTGAACCCACGTGTGCTGTGACCCCAGCCTCGGCCCAGGCCTCGCACACAGTCGGAGTGCATGGAGGGCTGAACAGCTGCCGGGCCAGCTCAGCCAGCGCCGTCCCTGTCGCCCGCCTGGGCACTCCCTCAGTCATCTGGCAAAGGGCTCACGTGGCCACTCTGGCTGGCTGGCTGCTAGGAGCCTGGGAGCTCGCTGGCCAAGGCCTCTGGCTGCCCCCCAGCCCAGCCCAGTGCCGCCGAGCAGGGCAGCCCCATGGGCGTGGCGGCTGCTGGCTGACGGTGGCCGCTGGCTGACGTGGCTCACCAACGCTCTCCCGAGAAGGCAGGAAGCAATTAAAACGGAGCAACACAAAGCCGAGTGGGCAGGCAGCGCTCTCCGGCAGAAAAGCCGTCTCCACCCCGTGGGGGCGGGTGCCTGGCTGGGCTGGTGCCGCCGCCCGGGACGCCGTCGCCCGCTCACCTGTCCTGCTTGGTGTGGTTGACAATGGACCGCACCTTCAGCTCCCCGTCGATCTTGGGCCGCCCAAATTCCTCCAGCTTTACTTGCTAGGAAGACGGGGAGGGCTGTTAGCCGTCAGCTCGTGCCGGGCAGGCCCCCGTCCCACCCCTGCCCGGAGGAAGGGCGGTGTGCACCAGCCCCAGGGGCCGACCCCACGGAGGCAGAAACCCAGCGAGAGAGCCCGGTGGGTCCTGGCTGGTGCTTAGAACAAGGGGCGGCGGGTGACGGAGAAACAGGCCCGCAGGCTCCGGTGCCCCTGCCGCCGGGGACTGCCTGCACCTCCCAGGAGCAGAGCCCTTCACGGTGGGCGACCTCCCCGGCCACTGTGGCGGTGCCCAGCGCAGGGACCCGGTAGGAAAGGCCAGACGCTCGGCCCGAAAACCACGTTCAAGGGAACGAAGAGCGTTTGACAGACGGAGGGCGGGCGGGTGCTGGTTCTGCCCGGGAGCACAGTGTGTGGGCCACGGGACAGGCTTCCCGCCAGACCCTCTGCTCTGCAGAGATTCCATCCCGTTTTCCGTGAGGCTGTATCTCGGCTGCTCTGCTCTGGGCACGGTCCTGGTGACCCACGCAAACGGGAAGGCTGAGCCCTGCCCTCTGCCTGGCTCCAGCACTAATGCTGACCCGCAGATACGCCTCCTCCGGGAAGCCCTCCTTGGCCTCCCCAACCTTGAGGAGGCCGTGTCCGCGTGGGCTCCAATGGACGGGGCTCAGCATCTTCTTTCGAGCTCTCGGAACTTTCCAGAAGCTGCCAGGGCCAGACTCAGAGCACAGCGGCTCGGTGTCTCGGAGGGAGGCTGAGCACCCTGCACAGCGACTCCCTCGGGGCCTCCACGTCTCGCCTAACGTGCAGGATGAGTGTGCCGCGCCCGGGGCGGGTTCCCGGAGAAAGAGCGGGCTGCGCGGGGCCTGGCCCAGAGCGCGCCGCACCTGCTCACCCCCGGGCCGGGTCGTAGTTTTCAGGAATAAGTATTTCTCACACGCTAAACAAGTGTTTAAGTAACAAACAAAAATCGTCTTTTTTTCATGTAAAAGTGACGCCAGGCATCGAGGACAGGCTGCTGACGGGGAACCCGGACGGCCTCGCTCGGCCAGGCGCTGAAGGCACCGCCCCCAGTCCGGGCCCTGCCCCCACCCTCTGCCCTGGGCGCTCCGAGTTTGTTCTCAGAGGAAGGAGACACGGAGCTGTGTCCCAACGCTGCGTGGGAGCGTCTTTTCTTCACTCGGCGACACAGTACGAGCGTCCCTGGGCGTGTGCGCAGAGGGGTCCTCCTTGGGCTCTCTCGGGGGTGAGGAACGGGCAACGGCACCAGGTGTGGCCTGGGCACCCGGGAGCTTCCTTTGCCCAAAGCTTCTGCGTGGATCTGACTTCCACAAGAGACTCAGCGGGACCGGCCAAGTTCAGGGATGAGAGTGAGAGCGTCGTGCAGGCCAGGGCTCTGAGCCAGGGCCAGTCCTGTGCCCGGGGGCACCCGGAGACGTGCTTGGCCGTCATCACTGGCCCCCAAGGGTGGGGGTGCTACGGGCATCCAGTGGGCAATGTGCGATGCACAGGACAGACCCCCCAACAAAGGATGCTCCCCATGGTCGACAGAGCAGAAATGGGGGAACTCTGGGGGACACACTGGCAGGTCGGCGAGACGTCGGCTGGGACAGCAGGGAGTGCCCACTTCCGCTGGCCCAGCTCCTGGTCACAGAGGCCACCCAGCACCCAAGGGTGACGTTGAGAGGGTCCCATGAGGTGCCTGCCTGACGCCCAGGGGAGGGGGGAACCCGAGGGCAGCTCCCGGCAGCGTGGACACACGGTCCGTTGTCCCCCAGGGGCCAGTGGAGGCGAGGGGGGCAGGGTCCAGGAAATAGGAGCCGCAGGCCCCCTGGGAGCCACCACCTCTAGGACCGAGAGATTCCTCGGTCCAGGCCAGAGGGAAGGGGAGGGGGGCTGGTGCCGTCTCCCATGGGCCTCCCCTGGGCAGCAGGCCACCTGTGAGCCCCGGGCGCCGGCCTGGCTGGCTGGCAGAATGTCAGGGCTGCACCAGCTCCCAGGACCCGGCCGGACAAGTGTGTTCTCACTTCCGCTTGTTCAATACGGAGATCGGGAAAGGCGTTTTAAAAACACACACAGGACACGGACATGATCAATTTTCACCCCAGGCCCTGGCTGGTGTGGCTCAGTTAGCTGAGTATTGTCCCATGCACCAAAAGGTCACCGGTTCGATTCCCATCAGGGCACAGGCCCGGTTGTGGGCTCGATCCCCGGGGGAGGGGGGGGACGGGCATGCAGGAGGCAGCCGATCCATGATTCTCTCTCACATCTATGTTTCCCTCTCTCTCTCCCCCTTCCTCTCTGAAATCAATAAAAATACACTGAGTGGCCAGATTATTATGATCTCTGAACACATAATAATCTGGCCACTCAGTGTATATCCTATATAATAAAAGGCTAATATGCAAATTGTCCCCTTGACCAGGAGTTAGACCAGCAGGCAGGCCGGCCAACTGCCCATGTCCCCTCCCCCTGGCCAGGCTGGCCGGACCCCACCCATGCACAAATTCATGCACCGGGCCTCTAATATACATATATATATATACACACACACACACCAGTGATGGCGAACCTATGACACGCATGTCAGCACTGACACGCATAGCCATTTCTGATGACACCCGGCCGCATGCCGAGGATGAAACATTTGCTGCTCCTGAGGATGAAACATTTGCGACTAGAGTCTTGGAGTTAGTTTTTTCCTCAAAGTGACACACTACCCGAGTTATGCTCAGTTTTTTGGCGAAGTTTGACACACCAAGCTCAAAAGGTTGCCCATCACTGATATATACACATACACACACACTGAGTGGCCAGATTATTATGCGTTCAGAAATCATAATAATCTGGCCACTCAGTGTACATTTAAAAGAAAAGTCTCCATTCTTTGGAGTCGGCCACACTTACCAAGTTTTCTATAGAACTCTGAAACTCGCTGATTTTCTTCAGGGTCTCTTTGTCCCGTTTCACTTCATTTATGTACATGGCCAAGTCCTTGAAAACAGCAGTGTGGGGCGGGATTAGCAGGCCCACGCTGAGCAGGGCTTAGCCCCCAGCCCACATCCGCCCAGAGCTGGGCACTTTCAAAGCACCTCCAGCCTGGCTGGCGAGGCTCCGTGGTTGAGCGTTGACCTGTGAGCCAGGAGGTCACAGTTCAAGTCCCGGTCAGGGCGCATGCCCAGGTTGTGGGCTCCATCCCCAGTGAGGGGCGTGCAGGAGGCAGCCGATCCATGATTCTCTCTCACCATTGATGTTTCTGTCTCCCTCTCCCTCCCTCTCTGAAAGCAATAAATATGTTTTTAAAAAAGCACCTTCCACCAGCTGCCGGAGGTGGCCGGCTCTCAAAGCAGTAAGGAGTGAGGAGGGCCAACGCCACTTGACAAATAAAGAAACTCGGGAAGGAAAGGTAGAACCAACCTCAAACCACACTCCAATCAGTGGCCAAGAACCCCCAACTCCTGCCTCCTGACCCCCTAAGTGCAAGTAGATAAACAACAGCCAACTAGACTAGAGCAGCCATGTCTTAACTCTGGGGAGGGGACCCCACAAAGGCCACCGCCTCCGGGAGCCCCGGCTGCACTTGGGCGAACCCCACCGGGTGGCCAGCTGGCCATGCCATGCAGCCTCCTGCTGGCCACCAGGGGGCAGTGCCCACCACAATCCAGAGGGCAGAGCGACTGGGCAGGGCACCCAGCGCTGCAGAGAGCCAGGGACCGGGACCACCCTGGAGAACCCAGGAGGGCACCGCTGCCCCCGCCCAGCAGGAGCACAGGCTGCCGTGGGGGGAGCCGCAAGCCAGGCCGCAGTGGGGCCGGTGCAGCCTCCCCTCAGAGCTCCTGCCCGTCCCCGCGGAGCCCAGCGGCAGGGCAGGGCCAGACCCGAGGCAGAAGCGCTGCAAGACGACCGGCCAGCTGTGCGCCCACGGCGGCCCCGCGGCACAGGCCACGGCCCACGCGGACGTGGAGTGAAGTCCCCACGAGCACAAGGCTGCTCAAGGCGCGCTTAGCGTGGAGCATGCGCAACGGGGAGCGGAACCCAGGGGGCCACCCTCCTGGGAAACGTCCCCCTGCAAAGACTGGGACACAGCCAAGAGAGGGGAGGGGAAAGGCTGGAGGGTGCTCAGGGCCTGGCGTGGCCAAGCATGCCTGGGACGTGGGCACGTGGCAAGCACACCGCAGAGCCACACAAGCACCGGGAGGCCCCCCGGCACGCTGAGAAGCCCGTGCCTGTCGGGCAGTGGGAGCCCCAGGAGGTCTCGGGGAAGCGCGAGACGCCAGCTGAGCTCCCCTTCGCGAGGTGTAGCTGCCAGTGGGCTGGCACGGGCCTGGGAGGCAGGGGAGGTGGTGCGGCTCGGGGGGAGGTGGGGGGGGGGGGAGGGCGAGTCCAGGGGCGGGCATGTCCAAAGCAGAGGTCCCAGGGCTGGGCAGCAGGCAGCACAGGGCAGATGCCCAGAACTGAGTCCAGGGCCTGGGAACCTGGCGGCCCCAGCGGACGGCGGGAAAGCTTACAGCGCCCCCGGCCCCGGCCCTGTGCCCATCGGTGGGTCTCCCCCACCACCCTGTGCCCTGCTCTGCTCCATGCTCCCCAGGAAACTCTACATCTAGGGTCACAGGCTTGTTCGTGAGCCCCAGGCCAGCCCAGCCGCTCCTGCCTCAGTTTACCCACCCACCTGCATGGCTTCCAGTGCTTCTTTCAGCTGCTGCCTCTCGGGCCGGTCGGTGGAATGGCTCAGAAGTTCCTGAGGGGGTGAGAAGGGAGCCATGGGTCACCCCTCAGGGGGTCCTGGCCTCTGCCCTCGCCCCCACCGGGCACAGGGTGCGGGCACAGAGCGAGGCCTCCTGACAGCCGGGCTCAGCTGCCGCCTCCAGCAGATAGTGGGCCCCCACCCGACCACACACTGCTTCAAGGGAGGGGTGTCCCCAAGTCCGGTGGGTAACAGGAGGGGTGTCCCCGAGTCCGGTGGGTAACAGGCGGGGTGTCCCCGAGCCCGGTGGGTAACAGGAGGGACGCTCGCAGCACGAAGCTGGGTGCTGAGCCCACAGGGAACCGGCTGGTTCACGGAACAGCCTCACTCGGCACCTCCCAGAACCAGCGTCGCCCCAGGTCCGTCTGCCCAGGAGGACTTCCCATTCCCCTTTCTCCATGGCCACCGGGGAGCTCCGGGCGGCTAAGGCACAGCCATGGGAACGCTCACTCCTGGCCAGGGCGCTTCCTGTCCCCCCGCTCTCTCCGCTCGCCTCCCCACGTGAGCCCTAGCTCTCCTGTGCTCGCCTCCCGCGGTCCTAGCACAGAGCCAGCTCCTCGCGCACCTGCCGCTGCCAGGCCTAAGCTCGGCGCCCTCCTGTGGCTGCTGGTTCTGCCCTCCCTGGGGCCCCGCCCGGCCGGCCACGGGGCTCACCTTCAGGAGGAGGTGGTACTTGAGCACCCGCTGCATGGGCACCACCAGCAGGTCCTGCAGCTTGAACTTCCCGTCCTGGACCTTCTGCGTGCATTCCTGGGCGTCGGGGCAGCAAGGCGATGAGGGGCGTCCTTGCCCGGGGACGCTGGACCCCGACACTCCCACACCCCGGCCTGGGGGCAGACCTGAGGCCGGAACTGGGGCCCAGGTGTCCCGTCCTTGTCTGGCCTGGCTCCCAGAACCCCCTCTCCCCCATAACCAGGTGTGGGGCTGCCGCCTCTCATAGCCTCGGGTCCGCAGTGGCCACACGAGGACTGCAAATCTGGGGCTGGCGCCCACTGGGCCTGCCTCTACACCCTCAGGGAGCCGGCTCCCATCAGGGGGACCACCTGCAGAACCAGGGCTCCCTCATTGCCTGGACCCCGGGCACCCCCGCACCGCTGACAAAGGGACCCAGCACCGGGACCCACTCCGGAAGCAGGGTCTGACGGGAACCCAGCCGGGGAGCAGCCAGGCCACCCCAAGGAGGGGAGCGAGGACAGGGTCCGGAGTGGGCCTCACGTGGGAAACCCCACAGGAGCCTGGCCCTGAGGATGGGAGAGCGGGGGGTCTCCACAGCTCCCAGCAAACAGCCGTCACCTGGGGCCCCCTTGGGGTCCACGTAGGCCAGGGTCAGGGGTCGGTCACAGCCCCTCACTGAGCCAGATCCAGTCCTTGGGGCCTACCTCACCTGCACCCAAGGGCTTGGGCTGGATTCTGGCCTGGGACAGTGACCTCCACCTGCTCACTGCCCACCCCACAAAGGAGGGAAAAATCACCTGCTAAAATCACCTACAAAAAAAAGTCCTATCAGCCCGGCCGGCGTGGCTCAGTGGTTGAGCGTCGATCTATGAACCAGAGGTCCCAGTTCAATTCCCAGTCAGGACACAGGCCCGGGTTGCGGGCTCGATCCCCAGTGGGGGCGTGCAGGAGGCAGCCGATTAATGATTCTTTCTCATCATTGATGTTTCTCTCTCTCTCCCTCTCCCTTCCTCTCTGAAATGAATAAAAATTAAAAAATTTAAAAAAGAAAAGGTCCTATCACTACCCGGTCCCCACCTCCCCACAACGTGGGTGAGCAGGAGGCCATGGAGGTGCAGCCTCGGGGGATGAGCCGGGGACGGGGCAGGCTCGGGGCAGGGCAGGGACAGGCCGGGGGCAGGCCGGGAGCCACTGTCACCTCCACTTTCAGCCTGAAGTCCTCCCGGCTGGCGAGGAGCTGGTTCAGCGTGTTCTGAGCGTGCTCCATGTGGCTGCAGTACTCCCCGTAGATCAGGAGCCTGGGCATGCACATGCGGACATGTAGTCACATGTGTGCATACACGTGCACACACACATGCACATGCACACACACGCCACCTGCCGCGGGCGGCACACAGCCAGGGGACCCCGCCCGGTGAAGCCACTGGTCAGCTCTGCACTGTCCCGCGAGGACCCAGAGAGGCGCCCAGGCGTCCCCGAGGCCCCGCAGCCGGGAGGGGCCACCACCCACCTCTCCTTGAACTCCAGGAAGACCTTGGCCAGCGTGCCGCCGCCCGCCATCATGGCCACGTCGATGGCCCTCAGGAAGCTGTGGTGCACCCTGATCAGGTCCTGGAGGGAAAGCCGTCGGCACGTGAGCAGGCACCCGCCAGAGGGGCCCACGGGTCCCTGTTCACTCTCGGATGGCGAGGCCCAGGTGCGGGGATGCGTCCCACATAATGTGGGTGTAACCCAGCCAGGAGGGCTACGGGGCTGGCCGCCCAAGGAGGCCTGAGCACACCCAAGTCCCCCAAAATCAAGTCCCTCCTCTCATCTGCCAGCCATAAAGCACCCCTTAGCCAGGACCCACCGAGCCCCGAGCAGGAATGCAGCGCAGCCCGGGACCTGGGTACAGGCACAGCCGGGTACCGGGGAGAGCCTGCAGGTGGGCGCAGCCGGGGACCGGGGACAGAGCCCACGGGCGGGCACAGCCGGGGACCTGGGACAGAGCCCACGGGCGGGCACAGCCGGGGACCCGGACAGAGCCTGCAGGCGGGCACAGCTGGGGACCTGGGACAGAGCCCACGGGCGGGCGTAGCCAGGAACCCGGGACAGAGCCTGCAGGCGGGCACAGCTGGGGACCTGGGACAGAGCCCACGGGCGGGCACAGCCGGGGACCCGGGACAGAGCCTGCAGGCGGGCACAGCCAGGGACCCGGGACAGAGCCTGCAGGCGGGCACAGCTGGGGACCTGGGACAGAGCCCACGGGTGGGCGTAGCCAGGAACCCGGGACAGAGCCTGCAGGCGGGCACAGCCAGGGACCCGGGACAGAGCCTGCAGGCGGGCACAGCCAGGGACCCGGGACAGAGCCTGCAGGTGGGCACAGCCAGGGACCCGGGACAGAGCCTGCAGGCGGGCACAGCCAGGGACCCGGGACAGAGCCTGCAGGTGGGCACAGCCAGGGACCCGGGACAGAGCCTGCAGGTGGGCACAGCCAGGGACTCGGGACAGAGCCTGCAGGCGGGCACAGCCGGGGACCTGGGACAGAGCCCACGGGCGGGCACAGCCGGGGACCCGGACAGAGCCTGCAGGTGGGCGTAGCCAGGGACCCGGGACAGAGCCCACGGGCGGGCGCACGGGGCCTCACCTCCAGGTTGATGAAGACAGTCGCCATGTCCGCTGGGCTCAGCACCAACCTCAGGGGGCCCATGTAGTTCTGGAAGACAGAGCCCGATGCCGCCTCAGCCTGGGGGGCAGCCACCTTCCAGGCCACAGCTCGGCCAGGGGGCTCTGACAACCCCCCGAGGTCAGGGCTCCCTGCAGGCGGCTCCCAGGCCTGGCTCCGGCCGGTGCTCAGTGCTCGCTGGAGAGCGTCTGGGAGGCCCGGCTCTGCCGCACGGGGCAGGCGGGAGGGGCCTGAGCACTGACCGAGGGCCATGCCTGCTCCCTGGGGGCACTTGCACCGCACTGGACGCGAACCCCACAGCCACCGCGGAGCACGGCTAGCGTTTGAAACATGAGGAAACTGAGGCCCCGGAGGGGGCATCACCCTCACGCACCTCTGACGGTGACAGGGCCACGGTCCCCAGCCTGCGCCCCTGAACCTGCCAGGAGCGGCTCTCCACGCCCAGCAGCTCCGCGCGGCAGGCAGTGGTTCTGCCTGAGCCGCCTCGGTTCTCACAGGTGCAAACGTCCCTCCCGCCCGGGGGAGGACTCCGCCTCTCCTCCCCAGTCTCTCCTGGCCACTGGACGGAGCAGGAGGAACTGCCAGGCGGGCGGCAGCACGCTGGCCTGTCTGACTCGGGGACAGCACACCTGCCTCGAATGGGGAGGGGAGGCCTATAAACATGGTTCCCCCCAAAGCACACGGAACGCCCTGGCCGAGGCCCCCAACGCCGCCCGGCCGCACCAGGCGGGAGTGGCCCCTGCCCTGCAAGGCCGAGCTGCGGGGAGCTGGAGCCGGCGCCGCCGCGATGGCCAAGCCCACCTTCTCGATGTCCTCCAGCGTGCGGTAGTACTTGGCCTCGGTCTCCTGGATCTCCAGCAGGCAGCATGTCCTCTTGTCGTCCTCCGTCATGCCCATTTTCTACGGGACAGACACGGGGCGTGAGCAGGGACGCCCGCCAGGCCTGCCACCCACTCACCGCCGGGCTTGGCCAACATGGGGCCGGATGGGAGACGGAAGGGGCCCAGGCCTTCCTTCCCCTCCCCTCTTGCAGATGAGGAAACTGAGGCACGCGGAACCCGAGAACCGGCGGCAGTGCCGAGGAAGTGCGGCTTCCAGGCCAGGGCGAGCCCCGCACAAGACACCTCCGGCATGGACAGCAGGTGTGAGGTGCTTAAAGCACCTACTGTGTGCACAGGAGAGGCTCTGACCAGCTCCCTGAGGACCCGTGTCCGCCACCTAAGCTGGTGCCTCAGAGAAAGACACCGATTGCTCACAGGCTGGCCCTTCCCGGCGCCCACGGGGCTCAACCAGGGGCCTGTGCTAACAGCCATTGGCAGGGCCTGGGGACACGCCGCCATGGCAGGGCCGGCCCCCACCTCTGGGGGGAACAGGGAGGCGGGGCGGGCTGACCAAGAGACTGTGGTCACAGGGCCGGGGAAGTGGGGTGGTGTGACTGCAGAGGCAGCCACGCTCTCGGGCCCCCAGGCTGAGCCGTGAGCAAGGCCCAGGGAGGAGCTGGGACCCATGGCGTGATGTCCGGACCCCGTGTGCCCTGACCACCCTCCTCCTCCAGGAAGTGCCAGGCCCTGCTGGGCTCTGCCGGGGCCGCAGCTCCAAGGGCCACGCGGGGCACATACCCCAGGGCCGGGTGACAGCCCTGCTCAGCCAGGGGCTGCATCGTTACTCTCCATGGGGTGCTGAGTGACCCCCTAAAACGGCATAAAAACAGCCGACAGTGTCTCAGGGACAGGGCCGAGGTGGGGGAGCCGCGCGGGCAGCGCTTACCTGCATGTACCTAATCTGCGAGCATGGAAACAGATGAGAGACCCGGTTAGTGCCAGCTGCACATGGGGGTCAGGGAGGCCCGCACGCACTTAGCCCACAGCCTCAGGGGTGCCCCCTGCCGGGCTGGCGGGGCGGGACAGCCCGGGACCAAGCATGCGGCTGGTCTCCCCACATCTGGGCTGAGAGCCACACCTGCCAACCTCTGGCTTTATCTTCCTTCGCAAAGTCATCGTCCCCATGACCTCCACTGGGACTGCGGGGGGAGCCCCAGTCGTGGCAAGGGGTGGGAGGGGGTGGCAGGGGATGGCAGGGGGTGGCAGAGAATGGCGGGAGATGAGATAAACTGGCAGCGGGTCCCAGAGGGTGTGGCAGGAGGCCCCCCACCCGGGGTGGACGCAGCGGCCTGTGAGCACCAGCCCAGGGCGTTAGGACACAGAGCAGAGCAGGGCAGGGGGTGCCAGCTTATCCCCAGGATATTGGGGGGGGACATCGTCTCAGCCCCCAGGCCCTGCCGACAGCCCCAGGCCCCGCTGTGTGGGGTGCAGCACCAGGACAGAGGGAGCGCCGGGAGGGCCCTCTCCAGGTCCCCACAGCCCACGGGCGTCCTAGGCTGTTAGCCGCTGCCGGCTGGAAGCAGACACCTCGCACATAGAGCACGCACAGCCGGCTAACCGGGCAATGGCGGGTCCCGTGCTGCCCGGAGGCTGACACGTGCGGTGTGAGCTGGTGCGTGTGGTGTGAGCTGGTGCGTGTGGTGTGAGCTGATGCGTGTGGTGTGGTGTGAGCTGATGCGTGTGGTGTGGTGTGAGCTGATGCGTGTGGTGTGAGCAGGGCTCCCGCTGCAAGCTGGCGGCTCCGGGCGGGAGGGACTCCGAGCCCCGCACAGCCTTCGAGGAGAATCCCATGGCTACACATCCCGGAAGGCGGGAAGGGTGCATGGCAGGCAGCGTGTCACATCCCAGCCTCCTGAGGAGACTTCGCAGGGACGAGGGCCTGCAGCAGGCTGGGCCCGGGAAGGGGGAGGAACGGGGTGGGGAGGCAGGGCAGCCTCTGGAGCTCCCTCCACACGGGACCAGCTCCCCCTCAGTGGCCCGGGGCCGCTCATTTTTTTATTTTTTATTTTTTTAAATATATTTTATTGATTTTTTACAGAGAGGAAGGGAGAGGGATAGAGAGTTAGAAACATCGATGAGAGATAAACATCGATCAGCTGCCTCTTGCACACCCCCTACTGGGGATGTGCCTGCAACCAAGGTACATGCCCTTGACCGGAATCAAACCTGGGACCCTTGAGTCCACAGGCCGACGCTCTATCCACTGAGCCAAACCGGTTTCGGCCGGGGGGGGGGGCGCGCTCATTTTTAAAGAAAGGGCCAGAATCAGCCCAGCCGGCGTGGCTCAGGGGTTGAGCGTCGACCTATGAACCAGGAGATCACGGTTCAATTCCTGATCAGGGCACAGGCCCGGGTTGCAGGCTAGATCCCCAGTGGGGAGCGTGCAGGAGGCAGCCGATCAATGATTCTCTCGTCATTGATGTTTCTCTCTCTCTCTCCCTCTTCCTTTCTCTCCAAAATCAATAAACGTATATATATATATATATATATATATATATATATATTTTTTTTTTTTTTTTTTAAAAGGGCAGACTGCTCTGCCAAGTCTAAAGCCCGTGCGGGTGAGAAAGAGGGGGGGGCGCGGGCGTGGGGGGCGGCTCACCATGGGCTGCTGCACCTCCACCTTGATGATGTCCTCGTAGATGTCGTCGCCCTCATCCTCGCACGGGACGCAGTCGTAGATGTCCTCCCCCACGTCGTGCTCGCTGCAGGGAGGGAGCGGTCAGAGGGCCCCACCAGGTGGGCACCCGCCTCCCAGGCGCCTGCGTTTAAACCGGCAGCGCACAGAGCCCGCTCCTGCCTTGCCTGCCGTCCTTCAGAAGGACCCCCGAGACAGAGCCCCAACTCCCCAGCCCCTCACTAACTGCCAGGGACACGGGCGGAGGCCAAGGGGGGACCCCGCGGGAGTCTTGGCAGGCCAGTCAGCGCAGTGCCCAGCTCCGTGCCCGGGCTCCTGCCTCCCGGCCCAAAGCCCTCGCCACGGCCGAGCACCCGGCCTCCCTGTCCCTGCAGACGCTGCCCCAGAGAAACGGCTCCCGAGGCCCTGCCTGTCGGTTCCTGAGGTCCAGACAGGCCCTGAGGTGCCGGCTGCCCCGGCCCCTGTCGCACAGCAGAGCGGGCCTGGTGACAAGGCCGGCATCGCAACGGTGGCCGCGTGAGACAGAGGAGACGGGACGCTGCAGGCTGCTCCCTCAGAGGCAGGCGAGGCCGCTCACACCGGCGGGTGGGCCAGTAGAGGGAGGGGGCGGGCGGCGGGGGCCCGGGCAGCTACACATTTTACGAACGAATGACATTAACAAAGAGAACGGGAAATAGGCCCAGAAAGGGGCCTCCAGGTCACTGGTGCAGGGGCACCAAACCGCCAGCACGAGAGCCCCCTTCTCTCCCATGTTTGGGGGACATTCCAGTTGATCCCCGCGCCCTGTCCCACCCGCTCAGGATCTGCCCCGCAAGGACCTCCCTGCAGCCCCCCCCACAGGACTCGGTGCTCAAGATGCAACCTCCTTACTGCCCCACACGCGCCCATGGCTCTCACAGAGCAGAGGGAAAGTGGGGTGCACACGGCAGGGGGCTTGCCGAGATCTCCAGATCTGGGGGACACAGTCCCGTTCCGTTGCGTCCTGCTCAGGAGCTTCCTGGACAGGCGGGCTTGAAAGACGCTTGGAGGGGCCCGATCGGCGTGGCTCAGTGGTTGAGCATCGACCCATGAACCAGGAGGTCACGGTTCGATTCCCGGTGGGGCCACCTGGCCCTTCTCTGCGTTTCTGTTTCTCGGCGGAGCCCCCACCTGTCACTCAGGCGGCACATTTTCCCTCTGAGTTCCTGGCCGTTGACAGCAGCGGAGTCGGCGGTGGGCTGCTCTGGGCCGTTTCTATTCCGGCGATGGCTCCCTCTTCCCCGTGCTTTGCGAGTGTGATGGCTTCTGGTGGGCACGGGACAGGATGCGTGTTCACGGCGGCGGAGGCCGCGGTCCTTGTGCAGAGCCGTGTTTGCGCTGAGACGGCTCGCTGAGCGGGGCCGGACGGTGGGCAGCGGCGGGCGTGGCTGCTGGATCGGCCTCCAGCTGCTGACTTCTTGGCGGGAAACCGAGGCCCTTCCCGTGTGTGAGGGTCCGTGCTCAGCCCAGGGCTGAGGTGGATTAGAAGATGGGGGAGTCTCCTCTCTGTGGGTCCCTCCCTTCCAGTGCTTTCCCAACGTTCCGGCTGCCCGACCAGCCCCGATCCTTTTCCGACGGCTCAGGCCTGAGAGTGCGGCTGTCGGCACGGCTTGGGGGATGCCCCCCCGAAAAGGCTGCAGGCCTTCCAGTTCCATCCGCAGCGAGCACTCGGGGAGAACCCGAGGGCTCCTCCGGGTGAGAGTGAGACGACGAGGTCCCCCCACTCCCGTGTGCTCAGGGAAGGGACAAGACCCCGAGACTGACAGGGGAATACCTCCAGGGTGGTCACCCCCCACCCCCGTGTCCACTGCCAAGGTCCCCACTTGCTTGTGTCCTCAGAAGAGAGACAGGAGCACACGTGCCCATGGCATTCCCTCCGTGCACCCCTCCACTCCCAGCTTCCCACGCCCCAGGGCCCTGAGACCTGCCCAGGCAGAGGGCTGTGTCCTAGCACCCTAATGTGGGACGGAAGCACCTCAAAAATGCAGGCACCGCCCCCTCCGTCTCTGTTCTGCAGAAAGTCCACCCTCTGCCTATCCATCTCCCACCGGGGATGGCGAGCCCCTCCCTCAAACCCTCCACAAGGCACGGAGCACACGCTTCCTACACGGAAAGCCCTGTTCCCTCATGGAAACCCTTCCCAGCCATCATCATCATTATTATTATTATTATTATTATTACTATTATTATTATTATTATTATTTTGCTGTTGTTAATCCTCATCAGAGGAAATTTTTCCATTGTTGTAGAGAGTGGAAGGGAGGGGGAGAGACAGAGAGAAACATTGACGTGAGAGAGACATCAATTGGTTGCCTTCCCCATGCACCCCGACCAGAGCTGGGGTTCGAGCCTGCAACCGAGGTACATGCCCTTGACCAGGATCGAACCCGGGACCCTTCAGTCTGCAGGCCGACACTCTATCCACTGAGCCACACCGGCCAGGGCCCCAACCACTATTCAGTTCGGGTCAATGAGCACGAGGAATGTAGGTTCGTGCCTGTTATTTGAAGTTATGAGACAGGAGCCCGGAGAGTCCCTTCAGCACGCCCCGTGGTACATGGGAGGAGGGGGTACAGGGCGAAGTGACTCTTTTACACTGGAAGTATGCGAGTAATGAGACGTGTGAGACTCAGCCATCAGATACAGATGCCGTCAGATTTAGATGGGTTTATCAGAGGTCCTCAAACTTTTTAAGCAGGGGGCCAGTTCACTGTCCCTCAGACGGTTGGAGGGCCGGACTATAGTTTAAAAAAAAACTATGAACAAATCCCTATGCACACTGCACATATCTTATTTTGAAGTAAAAAAACAAAACGGCAAAAACACCCGCACGTGGCCCGTGGGCCATAGTTTGAGGACGCCTGGGTTAGATCAACACACTTCCTAAGACCAGTTCCCGCCAGTAGCTTGTCGGGTGCAGGGGCACGGAGAGGACGCGGGCACCAGCTCTGCGCCGAGAGCTCACAGCCCAGGTGGGGAGACCGATGGACGGGCAGCGAGACGTCGGAGAGGCAGACGCTTCCAGCAGGTAGCAGTGTCGTTCGCTGGGGTGACGAGCTCCGGTTGCCAACAGTCCTGCTCTCTGGTCGGAAGGCAGACGTTCCACGACCACATTGCTGTTCAAAGGCAGCATCTCCAGACGCACGTCCCGAGTGGGGCAGGGCTAGAGGACAAGTCTCGGTGTCTGGGGCAGCGGATCATTCCCGTCCCACCAGCTGGGCCCAGGACATCTGACCAGAGAGGCCGGAGTGGACACACTTTTGTCGTCACCTGCCCGCGTGATGGTGGCCTCTCCAGGCAGTGGGACCGGCCTCCTGGCAGCTCTGCACACGCAGGCGCTCTCCACCACATCCCGGGCGCAGGGAAGTCCTCCCCGAGTCCCAGAGAACTTGGACGATCCTGCTTTCTCATAAATCCCAGGAGGTGTGCTTCCCCGGGGCGGTGCTGAGCCACGCCTCGCTCTCCCGCCTCACCCCGCTCCCTACCTTCTGCTCTGTGGGGCACTGTCCCAGCCAGGCCTCTGCAAGACGCTCCTACTTGGGCTCCAAGACCCAGTGGTCACCTCTTATGAGGAGCCCTCCTGGATTTCTTGGGTTGGCATTTACCCAGCCCCAGTCCAGGCTCCCACGGGGTGGTGCTTCTGTGTGCAAACTCCCTCCCAGCCCTGGGCGAGGGGTTCCCCCAGTTCAGGCACCTCACCCCGGGCCGGCCCAGGACTCGGGCAGGTCTGAGACGGGAGGAGCAGCACCCCAGGCTTCCTCAGAGCGCCCCAGGAAGAAGAAGGGCTCTCAGGGAGGGAGAAGCCATATGCAAACACAAGGCATTCATCATGAGAGCCATTTCAAAGCAGACCTCCCGCTTGCTTGCTGAAGCGTTCTTAAGTGGCAGCATTTTGTGTTAATTTTTCCAACCAGCTGCTGTCCTGTTCAATTATACATGACTCAGTGGCCTCAAGCTCGGAGCCCAAGACCATCCTCCTAACTCAGCGCCCTCCACTCAGGCGCACGGTTCTGAGCTCCCGGGTCACGTCTGACCCGAGACCCCTGCTGCCCATCTGGGCCGCCACCCGCCGGGGCCGTGAACTCCCCGCGGCGAGTCCCGCTGAGCTGTACGTCGGCTCCATGTGGAACTAAGGATACGGTGGGACCTCGTTTCTCCAACGCCACCCAGCTCGGACTGACAGCCCTTTCCCGCTGACGCCCGTGTGATGGGCACGCGCCTCTCGAAGGAGAGGATGCGCGAACCGGAGTCCATTTCCCGCGGTTCACACCCCAGGACAGTGGTTGGCAAACCGCGGCTCGCGAGCCACATGCGGCTCTTTGGCCCCTTGAGTGTGGCTCTTCCACAAAATACCATGTGCAGGCGCGCACGTACAGTGCGATTGAAACTTCGTGGCCCATGTGCAGAAGTCGGTTTTCGGCTCTCAAAAGAAATTTCAATCGTTGTACTGTTGATATTTGGCTCTGTTGACTAATGAGCTTGCCGACCACTGCCCCAGGCTCTTGTGTGTGAATATCTTCGCGTTTTGCTGTTGGTCTTTGGTGAGGCCACTAGAGAACGCACAGTCGCACACGCGGCCTGTGGGCCATTCTCCGGGCGGCACAGCCACGGCCGTTCGCAATCCGGGAAGAAAGGCCACATTCGGGGTAAAACAGGTCGGGAGCCACCGTCCCTGCTGAGCGCCCGCGGTGCGGTCTCTGGGCTGTGCCGCCCACAACGTCACTGGCGACCTTCCCAACCGGTCCCCAAACCAGTTGCAGACGCTGCGTGTCACACACGGGAAACCGAGGCACGAAAGGTGGGTAACTGCCAGAGGCCACACAAACAGGACAGGACAGAGCCAGGTCCTGGGCTTGTCCCACAGACGCCTGTGGCTTGGGAGCAGGCGTGGCGGGAGTGGGTGGGCGGGCGGTGGCCTTCACTGAGGAGCTGTGCGTGGTAGGCAGAGGCTGCGGGGCCTCCACCACCCGCTAGGCTGGGGCGACCGTGGGGGCTGCACCCCAGGCAGACCAGCCTCTCAGAGGAGGGTCCACATGGGGACCACGCCTCTCCTCCAGCGCTCACCCCTCTTGCAGCGCCCGCCCCCGCCGGCCCTGCCCAGAGCACAGGGGCCTGAGGGGCAGGGGGTCTCACTCCCCTTTTTGGTCCCAGCTCCTGGGACACAGAAAGCACTAGTATCCAGTGGCAACTGGACGAACACACGATTGACTGAATGAATGAATGAATGAATGGAAGCCGATGTCGGCTCTCGCCATGTGGGTCCCTCCCCAGGTTCCCGGCGTGGGAGAGAGCGGCATGCGGCTGCCGTGTGTGAGGGGGATCGAGCTGCGGAGTGTCAGGTCCGGGCAACTTCTGACACCGGCCAGCAGCCCAAGGAGAGAAGAGCAGGTTCTGCTCAAACTGTAGCTGCTCATGCCCGGCCGCCCAGAGGAAGTGGGGGGCAGTGCGGGCTCCCTTGCTCCTGGCCGCCCAGAGGAAGTGGGGGGAAGTGGGGGCTCCCTCGCTCCCGGCCGCCCAGAGGAAGTGGGGGGAATTGGGGGCTCCCTCGCTCCCGGGCGCCCAGAGGAAGTGGGGGGAAGTGGGGGCTCCCTCGCTCCCGGGCGCCCAGAGGAAGTGGGGGGAAGTGGGGGCTCCCTCGCTCCCGGGCGCCCAGAGGAAGTGGGGGGAATTGGGGGCTCCCTCGCTGCCGGCCGCCCAGAGGAAGTGAGGGGCAGTGGGGGCTCCTTGCTCCCGGCCGCCCAGAGGAAGTGGGGGGAAATGGGGACTCCCTCGCTCCCGGCCGCCCAGAGAAAGTGGGGGGCTCCCTCGCTCCAGGCCGTCCAGAGGAAGTGGGGGGAAATGGGGGCTCCCCCGCTCCGGGCTGCCCAGAGGAAGTGGGGGGAAATGGGGGCTCCCCCGCTCCGGGCCGCCCAGAGGAAGTGGGGGAAAGTGGGGCTCCCTCTCTCCCAGTTGCCCAGAGGAAGTGGGGGGAAGTGGGTCTCCCTTGCTCCCGGCCACCCAGAGGACGTGGGGGCTCCCTCGCTCCTGGCCGCCCAGAGGAAGTGAGGGAAGTGGGGGCTCCTTCGCTCCGGGCCGCCCTGATGAGGTCAGGCCACGGCCCCAGCCCCGCCTCGACGCGCACAGCCTCCTGTCTGCCCCGCGGCCGGTGAGAAATGGCACTCCTGTTTGCCTGGCGAGCGGCCCTAATGGATCATATCAACCCGGTCCGCGGGGACAGGATGCGAGGGATGTGCTTCTCCGCGGGGGGAGAAGGAGGGGGGAGCTTGAAAAATTTATTAAACTGGAGCCGCTGGGACCAAATCGCAAGTTAAAGACTCACATTCATCCCGTCCCTGCGATCCATGATTTATGTTGGCAATAACGGCGCCGTGAGGAACCCGCTGGATCAGGGCTCGCTCTTCATGTCACAGAACGATGCCCCCGAGCTGTGCGCAGCCACGGCCCCGGGCCGGCCGACACCTCAGGCTGGCAACCTGGGAGAAGCAGCCAGTCTCAACGGCCCTCACCCTAGACAGGGGGGCCCCAGGCTCTGGGGGGCTTCCGCTTCACATGGTGGGGAGGTGGGGGCACAACGTGGAGTCAAAGCTGAGCGACATGGACCGGGGCTTCCCCTCGCTAGGTCTCAGTGTCCCTGTCTGTAAAATGGGGACGCCGCAGGCAGACCTCACAGGCAGCTGGGTGAGGGGACATCCAGAGGGGACGTCCCAGCTGTGCCCGCCGTGCAGGCCCTGTCACTGCCACCCGGGCCTTCCATTGCCGCGCACACGCCCCCGCTGCTAGGGGACCTGAACGGGGTGCTCGTGACAAAGACACAAGGTCTGAGCCCAGGAACCTCCCAGTCCAAGGAAGACAGGCATGTGCCTCCCCATCGCCGCGCACCCCATGGACAGCCGCGCAGGGTGGGCTCTGCGGGGTGGGGGTGGGCGGTGGTGCTGGCTGGGTGGGTGGACTGGAGGGGTGTTCCGAGGGGGAGACACTCAGACCCGGATTTGGAAGGTGAGGAGGTGTCTCCAAGGTGAAACGCCGGGAAGGGGGCTCAGCCAGCAGGAGGGGGGCATGGGGGAGGACGGGGACCTTCCAGCTGAGCCTCTCTGAGCCCCGTTTCCTTATCCCTGCAGGCGGGAGCAGCTCCCCACTCAGCCGCACCCCTAAGGGCCTGCGTGTGGGGTGATCCTCTCACAGTCATTTCTAAGACCCTCTCTGACTCCTGGCACTGGTCAGGGCGGGGGGTGGGGGGCAGTGGTCCAGGGGGCGGGCAGTGGCCTCCAGGTGGGCTGCTCGGCCCCGGCTGTGACTCACATGGACTCCAGGCCCCTGTCTCCCTCCAGGCTGCTCTCCCGCCCTCTCACCCACATGGGGTCAACCAGGCGCCCCGAAGAGCTCCATGCCTCCCAGTGGGGTCGCTGCAGGGCCCGGCCGCACAGGCTCAGGAACACGGGCCGTGGCAGCCTCTCCCACTGGTGTCTCATTCCCACAATCACAGGACCTCGCCGCCAGCACAGTGCCCACACCTGAGTTTTGAGGGGCTCCGGTTGCTTTAAAGAGACAGGCTCCTGCTAAAGGTACCGGCCTGGCCCCACACCCAGGAGGCAGCGGGGATGTGGGTGGGGTGGGTGGCCACGGCTGGCTCCCACCCCGGCCTGTGCTGCAGGTGGAGAAAGAGACGCTCAGAGTCTCCCACAGGGACAGCGGCTTATCCGGGGCCAAGCAGAAAGGAGGCGCGGGTCGCAGGAAGCGTGCGGGGTTCCCCGCCTGGTCTAGAGGCCGTGCCAGCCGGCTCAGGAGCCAGGAGAGGCCACCCAGGGCTCAGGCTCCCTCCTGCAGGATGGGCACCCCTCCTCCTCCAGCCACTGCCCCCCAGGGAAGCGGCCCCACCCTCAGCGCAGGCCACACGGTCCCACCCAGCCACAGCGACCCCGAAGCCTGGCGACCTCTTCAGGCTCCTGTTGGTCCCGCAGGGGGGGGCGGGGGCCGGGACTGTAGCGTGAACCAGCCCAGGATGATGGCCAGGCGGGGCTGCATGTGGACGCCTGAGGAAGCCCTCGGAGAGAGGAAGGAAGTAGACACAGCCACAGGACGGGCCGCCCAGAGAAGGGGGACCCCTGTGGCCTCAGGTGGCCTGGTCTCAGCCCTGCGCCCGCCCTGACGGGCCAGAGGCCACGCTGGACCCACCCACTGCCCGTGCTGTGGCTCGGGCTCCAGGGGCCCTGGCTCCAGGGACGCCCACATCCCCCAACGCCCCCCCCCCCCCCCCCCCCCGCAACACAGCACCAGGCTAAGAACCTCCCAGCCCAGCCCCGTCCAGGCAGCCCAGCTCTCGCTGCGGCTCTGAAAAAAGAGGCTCCCCGACAAGAAGCCTGGGGAGGAAGACCCCCCATGGCACCTCCAGACACGCCTTTGAGAACGAGGGGGGGAGGTGCAGAAAGGCTCATGTTTGAGAGAACAGACCTTTCCACTCACGCTCCCAACCTGTTGTGGGGACCCACACCGGGCCCTCGGGACTGACAGGTGTCCTGGGCGGGGTTCCTAGGCCTCAGTGGGTACCCTCCCTCCCCCTCCCCCTTCTCCCTCTCCCTCCCCTCCGCTCTCCCTCCCCCGCCCTCCCCCGCCCCTCTGTCCAGTCCTCCCGGTCCTCACTCGGCCAGCTCCTCCAGGCTGCGGTACACGTCATCGTCGTTCTCCGCCGTCTCCTCCGAGGGGAAGGGCCTGCGGGAGAGAGAGGAGTGAGGTGAGCAGGTGTCTGTCGCCGCCGCGGGCCGGGCCGGGAACGATTTTGCTTAATCCCGTCACCTCCCCCCGGCTCTCCCCTGCACTCAGCCCCAGCTCCGCTGGCTCAGCGGGCTGACCCTCCAGCATCTGCCGAGGCCTCCGCCAGGCTGCGTGGGGCACGGGCCTGCTCCCCTGCGGTCCCTCCACCCCGGGCAGGAGCCCCGTGCCATCCCCTCACTAACCCTAACCCTAACCCAGCCTGCTGCCCCCAGCCCCGGCCCCCCAGACCCTGGAGAGAGCGCTGGCCAGAAGCCAACAGAGACCCCACTGCCTCCGACGCCTTCATCTAAGGAGAGACTCTGGGGGGTTGGGGGTGAGAGCAAGGCCTCTGCACGTCCCAGACCCGGGTTCAACCCCGGCTCTGCGCCAGCTCAGCCGCTGTGTGACCCGGGGGCTGTGTGACTGGGGGGCTGTGTGACCCGGGGGACTGTGTGACCCTGGGGGGCTGTGTGACCCTGGGGGCTGTGTGATCGGGGGGCTGTGTGACATGGGGGGCTGTGTGACCCTGGGGACTGTGTGACCCGGGGGCTGTGTGACATGGGGGGCTGTGTGATCGGAGGGCTGTGTGACCCTGGGGACTGTGTGACCCTGGGGGGCTGTGTGATCAGGGGGCTGTGTGACATGGGGGGCTGTGTGACCCGGGGGGCTGTGTGACATGGGGGGCTGTGTGATCGGGGGGGCTGTGTGACCCTGGGGGACTGTGTGACCTGGGGGGCTGTGTGACCCTGGGGGGCTGTGTGACCATGGGGGCTATGTGACCCGGGGGGGCTGTGTGATCAGGGGGGGCTATGTGACATCGGGGGGCTGTGTGTGACCGGGGGGCTGTGATCGGGGGGCTATGTGATCGGGGGGCTGTGTGACCCTGGGGGGCTGTGTGACATGGGGGGCTATGTGACATGGGGGGCTGTGTGACCCGGGGGCTGTGTGATCAGGGGCTGTGTGACCTGGGGGCTGTGTGACATGGGGGGCTGTGTGATTGGGGTGCTGTGTGACCCGGGGGCTGTGTGATCGGGGGGCTGTGTGACCGGGGGGGCTGTGTGAC
Source organism: Ia io (assembly GCA_025583905.1). Lineage (NCBI taxonomy): Eukaryota > Metazoa > Chordata > Mammalia > Chiroptera > Vespertilionidae > Ia > Ia io. The sequence continues at coordinate 2,406,725 of JAJQQW010000017.1, read as the reverse complement.
ATGGGGGGCTGTGTGACATGGGGGGCTGTGTGATGGGGGGCTGTGTGACCCGGGGGGCTGTGTGACATGGGGGGCTGTGTGATCAGGTGCTGTGTGACCCGGGGGCTGTGTGTGATCGGGGGCTGTGTGATCGGGAGGCTGTGTGACCCGGGGGCTGTGTGACATGGGGGGCTGTGTGACCCGGGGGGCTGTGTGATCGGGGGCTGTGTGACCCGGGGGGCTGTGTGACATGGGGGGCTGTATGATCGGGGGGCTGTGTGACCTGGGGGGCAGTGTGACATGGGGGGCTGTGTGACCCTGGGGACTGTGTGACCCGGGGGACTGTGTGACATGGGGGGCTGTGTGTGACTGGGGGGCTGTGTGACCTGGGGACTGTGTGACCCGGGGGACTGTGTGACCCTGGGGGGCTGTGTGACCCTGGAGGCTGTGTGACATGGGGGACTGTGTGATCGGGGGGCTGTGTGACCTGGGGGGCTGTGTGATCGGGGGGCTGTGTGATCGGGGGGCTGTGTGACCCGGGGGCTGTGTGATCGGGGGGCTGTGTGACCTGGGGGGCTGTGTGACCTGGGGGGCTGTGTGACCGGGGGGCTGTGTGACATGGGGAGCTGTGTGACCCGGGGGGCTGTGTGATCAGGGGGCTGTGTGATCGGGGGGCTGTGTGATCGGGGGGCTGTGTGACCCGGGGGCTGTGTGACCTGGGGGGCTGTGTGATCAGGGGGCTGTGTGATCGGGGGGCTGTGTGATCGGGGGGCGGGGAGCCCTTGGAGCCCAGGGGTTTGCTCTCCTGCTCCTCACCCCGACTGTCCAAACAGGCCAACGGGTCCCCGTTCTTTCTCAGCCCCCACCCCGCCCAGGGCCATTGTGTTGGGGGGCAGCGCCAGGCCAGACACCCACCCACCCCCACACCCAGCTCAGGATGGCCCTGAGTCAGGGATGCGGGGACCCACATGCAGGGCCCTGGGGGCTGAGGGGACAGGGAGGCCCGCTGGGTTCGGAGAGCAGAGAAGGGCTCTGGGTGGGACCCAGACAGGCCTGGGGAACCAGGGGGCAGCGGGGGGCGGGGGGGCTAACTCCGAGTTCAGGATGCGAGCCTCATGTCACACAGAGGGGACAAGACACGGCCACTCGGCTCCCTGGCCCGGGAGCTTGCCTCGGGCTGTGCGCCTCCGACGACCTCAGTTAACGCGTCTGTACAATGGGGCGAGCCAACCCCTCACAGCTGTGCGGGACGCTTCCCGAGAAGCAGCGGAGATGCACTGCCCCCAGGCCAGGCACTGAGGGGAGGACACGGTGACCCTTTATGTCGCAGCCTGGCAGGTGACCACGCCCGGCACCCCAGGGGCATTGGGGCGCCGTGAGGCTGGGCTGAGCGGGGAGACAGCTGACGGGCCAGGTGGGGCAGGAGTCCATGGGGGCCGCGGACAGAGACGGGTGGGCCGGCGTGTACAGCCCGGATCTCGAACCACGGTCAGCAGGGAGGGGGAGGGTCTCTGGCCCTGTGGGGTAGGGGTTGAAAGGTGGGAGACGGAGGTGAAGTCACTGCCACGACCCTGGCAGGACTCCGATGTCTGCAGAGGTGGGTGCGGCATGTATGGGGGGAGGGTGTGGGGGCGCAGCTTCTGAGCAAGGAGATGGAAAGCGTCCTCCCAGAGCAGAAACCCAGGGTCCCCCAAATCCCAGCCAGACTGTTCCTTCCTCCACTCTGGGGCCCCAGCAGGCGGAGGAGGCGCTGACCTCAGGTCAGGAGAGAACGGCTGGTCCCTGCCGTCCCATGTGCGGGGGGTTGGGGGGGGGGGGCGCCTGGCGCGGCTGCCCAGGGCAGAGCGGCCCGTCCCAGCGCCGGGAAGCGAGTGTGATTGTGATTTTCTGCACGCTTCTCAGAACAGCGGAGTGTGGAGTGGGAAAGCCAGCGTGGGCACGGCTGCCCCCACGAGCGACCAGCCCGAAGCCCTCGGCGCCTCCCTCCCTGGTCTTGGCCTCTGCCCGGGGGATGCTGCCCAGGGGTTACTGCCCGGGGACACTGCCCGGGGGGCGCTGCCCAGGGACACTGCCCGGGGGTTACTGCCCGGGGACACTGCCCGGGGGACGCTGCCCGGGGGTTACTGCCCGGGGGTTACTGCCCGGGGACACTGCCCGGGGGACGCTGCCCGGGGGTTACTGCCCGGGGACGCTGCCCGGGGGACGCTGCCCGGGGGACACTGCCCGGGGGGTGCTGCCCGGGGGACGCTGCCCGGGGGACACTGCCCGGGGGACGCTGCCCGGGGGACACTGCCCGGGGGACGCTGCCGGGCCAGGCAGGAAAGCCCGTAGGCTCTGCCCACACAGACGCTCGGGATGCGTGCCCCAGGGGACAAGAAGGTGTCACAGAGCTCACCCCGGGCCTGCAGGAAGACAGCCAGCGCCCCACACGGCTTCCCCCAGCCCTCAGGCTGGGCCTCGTGTCCCCCCATTTCCACCCACAGGAAGTCCCTGCACGCTCCGTGCACAAAACGCTTCCCAACTGTCTGTGACGGAGGAGTCTCCCCCCCCACCCCCGCCCGTCCCCCAGCCCTGGCCCGGGTTACCGAGGCCGAGCTCGCGTGTGCCGGGCAGGGAGAGTGACGGCTGACCCTCGAGGAAACGGACACAGGGATGGGTGGACGACAGGCCGATGGCAGCTCTGCCCCAGGTTCCAGAGCCGCCAGCCACGGGGTGGAAGGCCGCCTCCTGCCCACAGCCCCCCACTCTGCCCCGAGGGTGCCCCTGAGCCCCAGACCGCTCCCCACAGGCAGCCGTGAGCGTGAGCTGGCACCACAGCCCGACCACTCGGGCAGCTACTGGAAGCAAAGAGCCTTCCCTTCCCTCCCCCTCGTCCAAGCTGTCCGCTCCCGGAATGGCCCCAGGGCCCGGTGAGGCGGCAGTGGCAGAGCAGGGCCCCAGCTGCTCCCCGATTCCCCTGCTCCCCAGTCACACAGCCGGCGGCGCTGGAGCTCGGCCACGGCTTGTCTGCCTTTGCATCGGGCACAGGCGTGAGTCAGACACGCGATGTGCCGCGGGCGTCCAGTTCGCGCTGCTGACTCCACGGAAACGTGTCGACAGCGGATCTGAGTAAGCACAGCATCTGGGGACAAGATGGGCCCCTGCTCAGCGTTCTGGGGCCGGCGGGGTCCTGTGCAGGTGCAGGGAGTACGAGATGACCCAGCGAGGCCACCTTCTCCCTGCCCCACTTCCCTGCGTCTCCCGGGAGATGAAGTGTCCCACGGCAGCCCCATTCCCGGAGCCCTGAGGCCTGGATCTGTGGACAAAGGGCAAACCAGGGCCTGCCTGCCTGCCTGCACCCACCGCCCGTCCCAGCCCTGGCACAGCAGCATCGCTGGTCGAGCACAGTGGCCTCTGGCACACGCTCCAGGCGCAAGGCAGATCCGTGGGCCCCGGTGAGCAAAGCGGCCAGCTTCCCGGGCGCTCTGGGCAGTCCTCCCCTCGGCACCTGCTGCCCAGAGGTGGGTGGGGTCAGAGGTGGTCAAGTTGGCCCCTGGCGGGGGTCCGGGGTGAGGGCGGGGCCCACTCACCCAGATGGCAGGGCACAAGGTGGGCACCAAGGTTCAGAGAGGGGGCGACAGTGGCCCCGGAGACCAGCCAGGAAGCGGCAGAGCCAGCCTGGAGCCAGGGCTGCTCCCAAGAGGGCCACGCAGGGAAGCACCCAGGCAGGACAAGCTGCACCCCCTCACCCTCCTGGGACAGGCGGGCTGCGTGCTGTGCGCCCTGGCTGCGGGCACCCCGAGCCTGCGTGAGGACGGGCTGGTCTGCAGCCCTCCCACCGTGCACCGGGGGTCCGGCTCGGCCCTGGGAGCGCAGTCCTGGACCTCGGCCCTCCGGACGGCGCGGGCCAGCAGTGGAGGTGGCCCTGGGGGTGGCTGGGCACGGGCGCACCCCCACCTGTGGAGGCTTTCCTCACTCTCTGCATGGGGCTTCAGGGCACCCCAGCCCCTGGAGACAAAGGCAACCCTGTCGGGGCTAAAGGAGGGGACTCCCCCAGGGACAGGCTGACTTATCCCCGAAGCTGCTGCACCGTTCGGTCTGTCACCCTCGGGAGCCTCGGGGTGAAGGCGCCCCCACTCCGGCAGCGGGAAGACGGGGCAGTCTCGATGGCCAGCCTGGGACAGAGGCTGCCACTGCCCATCCCCGAACGTGCTGCCGCGCTCAGATCCGCATCTGGGTGTGTCTGACGTTCTAGAATTCTCTTCAAACTGGAAAAGTGTGTCCTGGGCACTGGCGCTGGGAATCCAGTCTCTCCACTGCTGACCCCGGCCTCCACCGGAGGACAGACGTCGCTCAAGACCGCCAAGGGGCCCGGCCGCTCTCTCACGGCCCCAGAACCTCCCTGCCCCAGGTCCCCGGCGGGGGCTCCTGGCCTCACCTCTCAGCCTCACTCCCAGCCCTGCCCTTGCCACGCCCTCCCTCCCCGGCCTCAGCGCTGTCATGGAGGAGGACTCCCTCGTCTGCAGGACCAGCTCCGGCTGCCACAGGGACCTGCGTCCCCCACACTGAGCCCGACGGGTTGACACGGGCCACCCCCGCCTCACCGCCGACGCCCCGGCAGCACCAGGGTGGGACTCTGGATCAAGCCTCCCATTCATCGCCTCTGAGAAGTACAACTGGGCTTTGATGGAAAACCAGCTTATTATGCAAAGCACAAGTGTTGGGAAAATAATCATTTTTTTAAAGGAGCGCGTTGGGCTCCATCCAGTCGTGAGAGGAAGAAGCGATCGGGCCGGGCTGCGGGCTTGGGGTGTGGGCCTGGCTGAAGTAAAGCCTTTCGCTAATTAGCAGCCCCGCGCAAGGCTCCCCCCGTGGGCGCTCTGCAAGGTGCTGGGGCCCCAGGATGTCCAGTGGCCTGTGGACACCTCTCCGCCCCCCACGCTGATCCTGACTCCTGCTGTGCTGCGGGGGGCAGCGCAGAGCAGTGCCGCCGGCCCGAGCTCACAGGGTGGGCTGCGAGATGGTGGAGGGCCTGTCCCAGGGGCTGCGGGCAGAGGGGGCCCCATCTGCGGGCTCAGGGCCCAGGGCCAGGGGCTTCCGCCAATGGCTGGTGAAGCACCTGCATCAGAGAGCAGCTGGGGCTGGGAGCACAGGGCTTTTGGGGTGCAGGGGCCAAGGGAGAGGGGGCCACAGGGGCAGGAAGACCAGGAGCGAGGGCACCACCCAATTCCAGGGGCCGTGACGCCCATTGGAGGGCAGGACAGGCACTGGGACAGACGCAGGGCAGCTATCGAGTCCTTCTCCACACCCTACGAACCCAGGGCCTCAGCACCAGCTGCAAAGCCCCCGGGAAACTGGGGCCTGGGAGCTGCAGAGGGGTGGGGACCGCCTGGGCCTCGGGACACAGAGCCTGGACCAGCACCGAGGAGGCGCCGAGGCGTCAGCGCAACCACATAGTGCAGTCAGGCCGGCTGCACCGCCCCCAGGAACATAACGGGGTTCCCGGCCCCGGGCCAGTGCGGGGAAGAACTTGGAGATCACACTCCAGCACCACATGGAAGAGCGATGGAATGACTGAGCCTCGCCCCTGCCAACGGTGGAACATGGACGAGATAAGGAACTGCTGGGACCGGCCGGCCCCACACCCGTCACGGCCCACGGACCAGGAAGAGGCGGCTGTCTCTGGGAAAAACGAGACGTAAAAACCGCAGCTGCCTCTGCATCAGGAAGGACACGCTTCTGACGAAACAGCTCTAACTACAGACCTCAGGGCGGCACGCTGGGAACCAGCCACGCGGCGGGGCCTCGCAGTACTGGCCTCGCGGTACCGCTGGTGCTCCCGGGCGGTGCTCCCGGGCGGTGCTCCGGCGCGGGTGCGGGCGGAGCGTTCCTGGGCTGTTGTCCTTCACAACTGAGGCATCAGATACTCTCGGGTATGTGTTTACTCTCGAGTTTAGAAACGCTATGACACAGCCTACCCTGTGTCTGACATTAACAACAAAGCACAGCCCGGCCGGCCTGGCTCTGTGGTTGGGCATCGACCTATGAACCAGGAGGTCAGGGCACAGGCCCAGGCTGCAGGCTCCATCCCCAGTGTGGGGTGTGCAAGGAAGCAGCCGGTCCATGATTCTCTCTCCTCATTGATGTTTCTATCTCTCCCCCTCTCCCTTCCTCTCTCTGAAATCAATAAAAACATATTTTTAAAAAACAAAAGGGCCTTAACTGGTTTGGCTCAGTGGATAGAGCGTCGGCCTGTGGACTGGAGGGTCCCGGGTTCGATTCCGGTCAAGGGCATGTACCTTGGTTGTGGGCACACACCCAGTAGGGAGTGTGCAGGAGGCAGCTGGTCGATGTTTCTCTCTCATCGATGTTTCTACTTCTCTATCCCTCTCCCTTCCTCCCTGTAAAAAAAATCAATAAAATGTGGTGGTGTTTTTTTTTAAAGAATTCCTTCTTTAAAAAAACAAACAAAAAAACAAAAAGCAAAAATCCTCAATTCAACAGAATGCCTAAGTCCCCTGAGATCCAGCAGGTGGGCGGGGCACCCTAACATCTGGGTGACGCTGAACCTGGGCAAACAGCCCCACTGAGGGGCAGCTGTGCTGGCCTAGGTCCCCCCAAGCCGTGGTCCTGGGACCCTTAGTCTGCAGGGTGGCGGTGTCCCCCACGGACAACACCAGGATAAGGCCCCCTCCCAGAGTCCAACCAGCCTCAAACAAGGGGAGCTGTTCCCACCTCCCAGGCCAGTCACTCCCCCTGCTGGCCCCTGTCCTCCCGAGATTCAAAAAGGGCCCATCCCTACTCGATCTGGAACCCGGTCCCCATGCCGCCATCTCTCGGACCCTGATCTGAGGGCCAGAACCCACAATGAGCAGCTGCCATGTGGGGCTGCCCTCCCCCGCTCCGTGGGCCTCTCCACGTGTCAGAGGTGAGACGCCAGACCGCAGCGGGGACAGGATTCTGAGCAGAATGGACACCAAGCAGAGAGGGTCCTGCCGGGAGACCTGAGGCCCAGGTGGGCGGTCCCCATGCCCTGCCTGTCACTACAAACAACCGCCAGCTCCCTCATTCCCACGGAGCCCCCGCCTCTGGCGCGTGCAGAGCGCACGCACGCGGGCAATGATCTGTGAAAGGATTAATTTGTTCACCTGATTGCCTAAATCGAAACTGATTTCGTAGCCATCAGCAGCATGCCTGCGAGGTTTTCCTGGTGCGGGCTGACGCCTCCCCCGCCTCCCCGCCCTGCCAGCTGCGGCCAACAGGGGACTCGAAACACGTTGAAAATTCACGACAGGGCTGGGGGGCGGGGGCAGGTGGAGGGGGTGGGCCTGTGCCGGGGGCTTACCGGATCCCTTTGTTCTGGGCCACATTGTGCAGGGACAGCCTGGACACGGCGGAGATGACCTGGGGACGACAGAAAAGAGGCTCGTCAGTCACAAGGAAACAGAAGTCTCCCGAAAGCCGTCATGCAGCCCTCGCCAGCTCGGCTCCGTGGATAGAGCGTCGGCCTGCAGACTGAAGGGTCCCGGGTTCAATTCCAGTCAAGGGCACAGGCCTAGGTTGCAGACCTGATCCCCAGTAGGGGGCAGGCAGGAGGCAGCCAATCAATGACTCACTCATCACTGATGTTCCTTTCTATCTCTCTCCCTTCCTCTCTGAAGTCAATAAACACACACACTTAAGATAAAATGAGATAAAGCAGCAGGGCAAGGTCTGGGAGGGGCAGAGGGCTGTCCCGCCCTTCGCCCTGGGGGAGACACGGGAGCTGGTACTTAGGCTGACGCCTATTTTGCCCTCATTGTGCAGAATCGGTCATCTGGGTGCGCTGATCTCCGAGAGCTGCCTGCTGCCGGTGCAGGTTCCGAGTGCATGAGGGGGTCCTGGCGGTGCCCCAGACCAGCAGCTGTGTCAAAAAGGAAGCTGTGACGGGCTCAGGGACGACCATGGCCACTCCTCCCTGGGCGGCCCCGCCCTGTGCTCCGGCCAGCCTGCCCCAGACACATAGCTCCCACCCGCCCCAGCCCCATGAGTCCCGGCTCGGTTATTCCACAATCTTCAACATGACGGGCAGCTAGCGGGCATCGGGCTCCGCACTGATTGTGGGGAAACTGAGGCAGGGAGAGGTAGGTGGCTGACCCTGGAGCACAGAGTATAACACACACCAGCACAGCAAGCTGCTGCTCACGGTTTGGTACAGGATTTACCGGCGCCAGGGAGGCGGATGGCGGCCTCACCTTGAAGTTCATCTGTGTGTGCTCACGTGTGCGTGCGTGCTTGAGTGGGCATAAGAGCTGAAGTGTGTGCATTGCACATGTGCATGTGTGCACATGTGTGCACGTATGTTCATGAGTGCGTGCATGCTTCTGTGAGTGCCGGGGTTCTTGTCCCAGCCTTACAAAGGGTTCAGCAATCTGGAGAAAGGGGCTGATGCGCAGATGATTAAGGAGTCCAAAGATGAAAGATAGTTTTGAAAGGCATTGGGGGTCAGAGGAGCTTCAGCTAAAGGAGCTAAAAGACTACCCCTTGTCTAAGGATCCCGTGCTATTTATTAACACAATTTGTCCTAAGGCAAGGTGGAGACATACACTTCAAAGGGTAGGGTTTACAGAAGCATTGTCAGGTTGGGAAACAGCCTAGAGCTGTTCAGGTGTTTGGCCAACAGGAGGCAATACCATGTAGATTTAAGATGCCCTGAGCTGTCTGGCAGCAGACAATCCTATTCAGGTTTGGGGGGAGTGCTGTTTAGCCATTCCAACAGATAGTCACATATGTGGCTCAGCCCTTGTTGAACCGCCCAAGCTTCACCAACCTTTTGGTGAAACTCTTGTAATTATGACATGTTGGAATTGGTTCCCGGCATGTGAGAATGTGAGCTTGAGTGTGCCTAAGAGCTGAAGTGCATGTTCACATATGCGAGTGTGTGCGTGCGCACACATGGGTGTATCTGGGGAAAGGGAACCTGAACACGACCCCTGGTGGCCGGCTGCTAAATTCACAGACACCCTCTGCTGAGGGCGGGGTGTCCCAGGAACGGAGCCCAATAGGCCTGTAGGTGCCTTGCCCTGGGGCACCCTCGCGCCCCTCCAAGGCCTGGCCTGCCGTGCACACTTGGGAGACAGGAAAACTGAAGGCAGGTCCCCCACCCAAGGCCCCGCGGCTGGGACCCATCCCTCCGCCGTCCTTTTAGGCTGCTCTCCTGCTAGCAGCAACTTCTTAAAGGCTCCGGGAAACCCCCAAACCGTACAGAAGGGCCCTTTCTCAGCCTGCAAGGCGGCAGACCCGGCCAGCAACCGTGCGTGGTTCTGTCTCAGGGGCCGGGGCGCGCAGAAGCCGTGAACCTGAGGGTGACAGGCCCCGTCTGTGCTCTCAGACCAGACTCCCTCGCGCATGATGCAGCTGCCCAGCCGGCTCCGGGCTCGGCGCTCTGAGGGATCCTTCACAAGCAACTTGGCCTGGGCTGTTTTTCTTAGTGTTTAAGACCGCCAAATATTTACAGAGAACAAAACCAGAGCAACACTGCTGCGTGCCCTTCCGGCCATCCGACAGAAGCTGGACCTGCTAGAGCTGGGAGGGCTGGCGGAGGATGGGGCTTGGAGACCGTCGGGCCTGGGAACCGCCCCCGTCCGATGCCCACCGGGCAGACATCACTCATCAACGGGCACACTCCTCCCCGACGAGCCAGACGCAGCTGGGCACCCCCTGCAGAGCAGCCGGGCACCAGCCCTGGGTCAGCACGGACACGGAGACAAGACCAGAGCCACGGGGAGGAGCTGCCGCAGCGCGAGCCGCGGGCGGGACGGTCTGCGCCCGTGTGCTCGTGGTCCCGGGGCGCAGGGGCTCCTCCAGCCCCAGTTTCACGGCCACGACTCCGGCTGGACTCGGCCCTGGCGGTTTGTAAAGGGCTCGGCTCTGGGCTCCCGCCGGACAGGGCAGCTCCTTAAGCAAGGCTCCCGGTGCCCGGCTCCGCCCGAGGCCTGTCCCTCGCTCCGCGGGGCTGTGTGCTGCCTGGAGCTCCAGGAAACCCCGCTCGGGGGGCTGAGGACCAGCGAGGCGGGGGGCAAACGGGAGGCCCGACACCGCCGTGGGGGGAGCGGGGGCGTGGCGTGGCCCCTCGTGAAAGGACCGGGCGCAGGGAGCACCGCCCCGCAGGGCACCCGGCTTCCCCGGAGCCGTCGCGCGGGGAGAGGATCTAAAACCTCCCACTCCGCCTGCCAGCGCCTCTGAAAACGTAAATGTCAAAGGATGACATTTTCCCACTTTTATCTCCACGTCTCATCTTCCCGCAGTTAATGAATGAAATGGAGACACACGGCTGCCCCCTCCCCGTCCCTGCCCCCCGCCCCCGCGATCCCACGGGACCAGACCACCTGCGCCCACGGAGCTTCATTCCCGGGCCAGCGAAGGGCCGTGTGCGAGGGGCATGGGGACAGGCGGGGAGGCCAGGGGGCAGGAGCGGGCGGCCTGGCGCCCCGCAAAGCCGCTGCCTGCGCTGTTCCCTGAAGGCTCTCCCCCACCCCCACCCCCACCCGCCTCACATGGCCTTGAATGTCACGGCTCCTTTGATGCTGGTGAGGGGACGAGAGTGGAGGTGACAGCCCCGAGGGGGGACACTGGGGTCTGAGGCCTTGGCCCCGCCCCCACCAGCGTGGCCGGCGCAGACCCTGCCTCTCTACCAGGTCTGGATCCCTGGATACCAGCAGGCCCCTCACATTACAGGAGGAGCTTCAGAATGCACCCCAGCCCCCGGCTCCGAGTGAGAGGGGGCCCGGGAACCTGCATGTATGTTTAAGGCCCCACGTGGCTCGGATGTGCGGCCTGCTGGTCCCGGCACTGTCCATCTCGGGGTGGCCTGCAAAGCCGGGGTGCTGAGAGGAGCTGGGGTTGGGGGCCCAGTGGAGAGGGCAGGAAGGACGTCTGCAGAAAGGACACGTGGTCTGGACCGCAGGACGCTAAGGGGTGGGGCCCAGGGCCGAGCAGCGTCCAATGCGGACCCCAAGCCCAGAGCTGGATGGGGCTCCCAGGACCCTGCACTGGGTGGGGGGGGGGTCACTGCCTCCTCCGACGAGCAACAGGCTGTCGGCGTTTGGGCTGCTGGCCCCGCGGGCCCCTGAGATGGGCAGCGCCCCCATGCCGGCCGGAAACTCAGCTTCTGGTCCTGCCGGGCAGGGAGGCGGCAGGTGGGCTGAGGACACGTCCCGAGGGGCAGGGTGACCAGGGTGGCCGCAGCAAGCCCTGGGGGGCAGGTGTGGGGAGCACCCCATTCTCCGGGCAGGGAGCAGCTCACCGCCCGGCTGTGCCACTGCCAGTTCCGTCTCACGCCTCACAGGCTCTGGCTCCGGCTGACGGGCCGGCAGGACCTGGGACCCAGGGTGCAGCGTCCCTGCTGGAGCTCCCCCGCGAGCCAGAGGTGCAGGTCGTGGAGCTCGGGGTCCAGCCCTGAAGCCACAGCCTTAAGGTCCCCTCGTCCTGGGTCAGGGCTCAGGGCCAGCTCTGGGCCCAGGGGCTGTGCGGGCCTGAACACCGGCTGCCAAGCTGTGTGGGGTGCCCTGAGAACATTCCGGAGGCCTCACCGCTCAGCACCGCTCAGAGGGTCCGGCACCGAGGAAGGCTCCAGGGGCGCCCGCTGAGGGAGCTCCGCCAGGCGGTTCCGGCCACGCGTGCTGCGGGGCGGGGGGGGGGGGTGCGGGGGGGAGGAGGGGGCAGGCCGCGTGCTGCGGGACCCTGCCGGATCGGGCTGGGGCGCTCTGCAGGCGGGCCTTAGGAAGGCGTCAAAGACAATGCCGCGGGCCCACGCGGGGCGCGCGGAACAACTTAGGTCCAGACGCATTCACCGCAGCGTTTACAAACAGGCGCAAAGCTGGCGGCGCCCGGCGGAGAAACACAGAGAAATGAAGAGGACGGCGCGCGCACGGTGGAATCTGAGCTGGTGTCGTCGTAGGAGGGATTTATTGCTACAACACACCATAAACACCATCAGGAAAAAACAGGTTGTAAAACACGCAGGAGGGAGAGGCCTGATTTTTAAAAACACGAGCTCGTTAAGAGCACCGGCGGTAACACGAAATGTCGGCGTGGGCGACGGCTCTTCCTTCCCGGCGTTTCTGCCGCGAGCGCACTCGCACGGAGGGGATGTGCTCGGAAAGGGACTGTCTGCAGGTGTACACCCCGCCCCCCCAGGGGCAGCCTCTCCCCGGACTCTCCGGCCTTAAAACATGTCACTCAAACCAAAGGGACCTCGAGGGGAAGTGCGGGCACAGGCCCGGGCGAACCCAGCTGCCTGCCCGTCTGGCGGCGGCCCGCCCCGCACCGTGCCCGGCCCAGCAGGCCGGCCTCCACTCTGAGGCTGACGGTGGCGACAGGACCACTAACCTCACCCTCAGGAATCAGGAGCAGGGCTAAGTGGGGCCCTGGGGTCCCACCCAACGCGGGCTTTGGGGAGCCTGCCGGGCAGCATCTGTGAATATACCTCACTCCTGCCCTCCCCGCCCCTCCTCCCCTCCCACCTGCCCCCCACCCGTAGTTACCTCCAGCAGCTGCCCCAGGCTGGCTGCCTGCAGAGGCCCCTCCCCCATGGCAGGGGAGAAGGTGGGTGGGATAAAGGTGTTAAATGCAAGCAGCAGCTTGTCCCCTCTTTGATCCAGTCGAAGCCTCTAACCAGACACAAGTCTGCTGCCCCTCGTGAGTCACAGCCCCAGGAGGTACAGGAATCCCCAAAGCAGCCCCGTGGCGCCCGGGCCTGGGATGCGAAAGGCCGCGCAGACAGCACGGGGCGGGGCAGAGCTCCAGGCCCACCTTAAACCTCGCCCTCCCCTCTCCCTGTAGTGGACACTGAACCAGGGGCCAGAAAGCAGGGTCCTCACAGCTGGCTCCCAAGTGTGCCTGGGAGCCCAGCCCACCTCTGGCCAGCACACTACTCAGCCCGTGTAGTTTGGCCCCACCACACCCCTGTGGAGTCGGGACCGTCCTCCCATTCCCCAGGTGAAGACACAGCCCGGCCATCTGGCCCGGCCCTTTCTCAGGCACCGTCTGTATGGTCACTGAGGAGTGAAAAGTTGCCAGAAATGGGATGATTCTGTTTGCCCCTCCCGTCCTCGGGGTGCCTAGAATTAGTGCTGGGGTGGCGGCAATCTGCCAGAGGACAGCCACGCCCCAGCCCCCAGATGCTGGGGACCCGCAGCCCTGGGCACACAACCATTTCCTGGCCAAACAGGCAATCCCGCCGAGTCAGAGCCCAGAGCAGCGCTCAGAGCACCAGACCCACCAGGAGCCTCCTGGAGTGAACTGAGCTGAAGTGACCTTGAGCCTGAGCCCTGACCTCCAGCCTGAACTCTGACCTTGAGCCTGAGCCCTGACCTCCAGCCTGAACTCTGATCTCAAGCCTGAACTCTGACCGTGAGCCCAGCACTGGGCTCAGAAGTTACCCCGCTGCCTCACCGAATCATCAACCACCCAAGATAGTCAGACAAAGACACCGAGGGTCAGAGTGGTCACCTGCCCGCAGCAGCAGAGAGGGCTGAGAACCTGGATGGTTGATTAGTGCCAAGTGCCCTTAAAGGGGAAGCGGCCATAAAAACAGTTCAGCCTCCTGGCTAAGTGTCTCCCCAGAACCCCCTCCCACGGCATTTCTGGCGCATCCGCTCCGGGCTCCCAGCCGCCGCGATCCGTCAAACCCGCTTGCTAACAGGAGAGAGTGACAGCAGCCGCTGCCTGGAGAGGCGGTGGGTCTCAGAGCTGCTTCATCGCCCTCCCTGACTAACGGCCACTTTAACGGGAGGGGGAACAGAAATTGTATCTCAGCTGGCGGCAGTAGCTTTTCAGGCGGCACCCGTCTCGGACGCGATGGCTTAGGAACCCGGCTTTTACGGCGAGCACGGCCCAGGCGCACGAGGGCGGGACTCTCCCGCCAGATCAGCTCCTTGCTCCGGGCCCGCGGGCAGCTGGCTGAGGCCGGAGCACCCGGAGCTCCGGGGCATGGACACCGTGCCCCCCCGTGTCTTCTCCCCAGCCTGTGTCATGGCAGAGGCGGGCGGCCCCCCTGCACAGGACCAGCAGGTGAGGGCGAGTTTGGCTGTGTGTTCCTGTGTCCTGTGAATGGAACCAGTGTCTTCATAAGGAGACACGGAAGGTGAGTCCCCAGGTGAGAAGGCGGCCACTGCAAACCAGGAGAGGCCCCCCCCACCCCGGACCCCACCATTTGGGCCCCTCAGAGACCCCGCCTCTGGAGGTGAGAGAGAACCCTGCGTTCAGGCCCCGGTCCCCGGTCCTCCTGTCACAGCTGCCCAGCGGCCTTGCAGGGCCCATCCCGCCAGCCCCACCCACACCAGCCCGGGAAAATGCCCAGGAAGCCACGCCCGGGAGCCCGCCCTTAGCAGCAGCCACTGGCCACTGCCCACTGGCCACTGCCCACGCCAGGCGTCACCATCCGGCGGCAGGTTTCCAAAGAGGTCAGCAGGGCCTGGGGGTGGCGCGGGGGCAAGGACAGCGCTGGCCCTGGTGCGGAGGTCCCGCCGGCCTCCTGCCCGCGTCGCGCTCTCGGTACGAGAGAGACCCTCTCCCCAGAGGGGGCACCGCCCAAGACCCACAGGGACCATGGAGGCGGTGAGTCAGCCCTGGACTCCCTGCAGGAGGGAGCGGGGGTGGGGGACCCTGTCCAAGATCTCGCACTATCCCAGCCGGGCAGGTGCCTGCCCCAGCTCCGGGCCCGGGCACAGCCTAGGAGGGGCGGGTGCCAGGCTCGATGTCCCACACGGGCTGGCCTCTGCTGCCCACGGTCCCACCATCCCAGTGATGCCCTGAGCTCCTGGGGTCCCGGGCCCTTGTCTGTGACGTGGGGACCACAGCTGCCTGCCGAGGGGTCCTCGCTTCTCGTCTGTGTGCGCAACAGCATTCGGGGAGCAGCTAGGACGCAGCAAGCCCAGAGCTCCGGACAGAGCCACCGGAGGCCTCTGGATCTCACAGGACCCTCTGGGCTCCGTGCTGTGGGGCAAGGACAGGCCAGCCAGGGGGGTGGGAGCCCTGGCAGGGCCTCACTGAGTGGGTGGGGAGATTAGGGAAGGCCTCCTGGAGGAGGTGTCTGGACCTGAGGCCTGGGGATGACGGGAGTGTGCAGCAAGCAGCAGCCTTCTCGCGGGACGGGGTGGGCGCCTCGGCCCCGGACTGCGGGCTGCTCGCACGGACCACAGCGGAGAACGGGCCCTCCCTTCCTCAGCTGCCTCAGCTCGGGCCCCCTGCGCCCACATGCCCGCCCACATGGCCAACGGGCGGTGCCAGCAGAGGCGGAGGTGGAGGTCAAGGCGAGGGCCCTCTGCACACAGTGTGTACGGAAACAGGTGAAGCAGCGCAGACAAAGCTGCAGGTCGCTTCCGACAAAACACCTGTTCCTGCTGAAGCCAGGCCCACTCAGGGGTCCCGGAGCCGAGAGATCGTGAGGGAGGAGCGGGAGGAGGAAGAACGCAGGGCGAGCCGCCGTGGGCACCTGCCTGGAGCCAGGCGCCATCTACACAGTCCCCCAAGGGGGCCCCGCCAGCGCCTGGCACCACAGACAGGTCCCCAGAATAAGCTCTCATGGCCAGCTGCAGTCTGTACTGAGTTCGAGGGTCCCCAAATCCGTGTTCCCCCCGAAAACCTCACAGGGGATATCTGGGCAAAGGGCCACTGCAGATGCGATTCATTATGACGAGGTCAGGATCAGGGTGGGGCCTTCACCCCATGTGCCTGGTGTCCCTACAAGAGGAAAGACAGAGACACAGAGAGGCGAAGGCAGTGACAATGGAGGCAGATCAGAGCGAGGAGCCACCAGTCGGGAACATGGGAGCCCCAGGAGCTGGGAGGCGGGGACCCTCCCCGGGGCCTGGGGAGGGAGCCCGGCCCTGGAACACAGAACTGGGCGAGAAGGAACGTGGGTTTGTGGTCCTTTGCTGTGCAGCCACGGGATGCTGAATGTCACAGACACTGGGCCAGGGTGGGGGGTAGGGGGTGCCGGCCCCCAGAGCAGATAGGCCCCAAAATGCTCAGCGATTACAACGGCACAGCCGCCACCCACACAGACAGGCGACAGCGCTGAGCCCGAGCAGGGCGGCACCTCCCGGGTGGGGTCGCGGTGCTAACCTGCGGTCTGCACCCTGCTTTCCGGCTGCCTCGTGGCTCCCCTTCCCAGGCTGGGCCTCAGACCGAGGTAGGTACGGTGCCCCCGGCCCACACACGTGTGCTGTGATGAGCCGGCGAGTGACTGCTGGGAGCTGGAACAGGCCTGGAACTGCCTGCAGGGGCCCTTCAGCCGCTGCCAGGCCGCCACCCATCGCAAGTCCAAGTCCACACGCTGCCCGTACCCAGTGCCAGGATCGGCAGAAGCAGGGATCTTGAGACCAGCGTATGATGGGGTCCCTGCTCATCCCCCAGCCTCCCCGCCAGGAAAAGAGGCCCGGTAACCACTCAGCAGGCTGAATCCGACTCAGAGGGGCTGCGGAACCAGCCATGGCCACCCAGCGAGGGCAGCTGGTCCGGGATCACACCAGCTCCAGCCATGCCCGGACGAGGGGCAGCCCCCGACCTGAGGGGCGCCATCTCCCCCCTGGGCGCCCGGGCCCGTGTCAGGGTCTGGTGGGCGCAAACCCCTCCTCCTCCTGGAGACCAGGGAACCAGACAGGCCCTGAGCCCGGGCCACTCACTGAGAGCCCCCACCGGGATCATAGTTCTCTGCTGGAACACCCGCCCAGCAACCGCCAGGGGAGGAAGAACGCAGGGCGAGCCGCCGTGGGCACCTGCCCGGAGCCGGGCGCCATCTACCAACAGAGGTCAGGCGTCTGGTCACGGGAGAGCAGCGGCTTCAGCCAGCACAACAGCCGCTTGCCTGCCAGGCTCCCCGGAAAGCTGCGCCCGGAAAACCACCTGCCCCGGGCAGGGCTCGGGCGTGCTCAGTGTCCGAGCCGCCGAGCTGGTTCAAGCCTAGAGGGAGCCTTCCCTCCCCAGGCCACGCCGAACCCGACTGCAGCCAGGAGAGCCCGAGGCTCCGGGTGGGACCGAGGCAGACCCCGAGGACTCCAGGCCTCTCTCTTCTGCAGAGGGGGGGTCTCCTGGTGGGGGTGTTATCCTTAGAGGGTTCCCTGGGCTCAGGCCCACTCAGAGGACAGAGCCAGCACCTGCCCAGCCCCAGGACAGCAGGTCCCAGCACAAGTGGTGCCCCTGTGGGGTGGGGGCAGGGCGGGCCATCTGCCAGGCCTATTCTGTGGGAAGTGACCTTCTCACACACACGCGCACGCACGCACGCACGCACGCACACACACCCCCCGGAGCCCTGTTTGACTCCCTGCGGAAACGAGCTGCCTGGACGTGTAAAGGAAGCCGCAGAGATGTGGTATGGGGACAGCGAGGCCCCACAGGCCCCTCGGAACGGGGCACAAAGCAGCCTCAGCTGCGGGGAGCCCACCGCCCACCGTTCCCAAGGAGGGGGCGCCGGGAGGAGCCAGGTTTTCAGAGATGCGGGCAGCTGGGCTCCGGGAAGGATCTGGGTCCAAAAACAGCAGCCCCTGTCCTGCCGGACCCCTCCCAGCCCACAACTCCCAGGAGGGGCCATGACAGCCCACTCACCCTTCTCCAGACCAACAGAGACCCCTGGGCCCCCGGACCCCAACGGCAGGAGCGGGACGGGCCTCGGCAGCGAGCACACGGCCAGGGCACCGTGAGTGCTTGGTGCGGCCTGCCAGCCCTCCCGCTCTCCCAGGTGTCCCCACGGGCTGGGGGAGGTGGGAGGAGCCCCGGCTGAAAGATGGGGGGGTGGAGGCTGGAGGGGAGGCGACTGCTCCTGGGCCCCAGCCCCCTGCCCGTGATTACTCCAGGGCGTGTTCATCAATCCACCCACCAGTTTAAGCGCCCCGCAGCCTGCTTTCCCCGCTGTAATGCCCCTGCCCCTGGTTTTGCCTGGACCGACGGGGTGGCTGCCCGACACGGTGGTGTGGCAAAGGTTAGGAGGTGAGTGATGTTATGGGTGTTTTACCAAAACAAACAACAGCCGCTCTGAGTGCACACCCTCAAGGGCGCCCGCCATCGGCCCTCTGAGAGCTGGTTGGGAGGTTCGGGCAGGGGAGCGCAGCTACTCATACACCCTGGACCGAAGACCCGTCCTCTCCTCTGGGGGAGGCCCTCCTCTTCCCCCGAGCGCACAGCTCCGGGAGCGACGCACGTGGATCGGTGAGGGAGGGGGACGCCCGCCTCGCCAGCCAGGTCAGCGGAATCAACCCTGGCGATCCGTGGGGTGACAGATGTCCCAGCCAGATGGCCCTCACATCCAGGCCATCGGCCCTTTGAACACAGGCGGGGAGCGCTCGCCCGCTTCCTGACGGCCCGGGTGGGCCCGATGCGACCGGCTGAGTCGCCCGGAGCAGTTCCCACAGGAACCATTGCACCCATCTGTCCATCCGTCCATCCGTCCGAGAGACGAAGGCAGGCATCTGAGGCTTCACATCTTGAGTCCCAGCCTTGCTGCGGCGACAGGAGGCCATGGCGTCCCTCCCAGGGTCAGGGCCGATCTGCTCCAAGGGCATCGCCCGTCGGCTTCTCAGGCGCTGGCATCGCATTTCCAGGCCCCGAGGCTGCCAGGGCCGGATTAACCACACGCATACACGTGACGATTAACCACACGCACAACGTGACACTTTCCCTCAGCACAAACCAGAGGGACAGCTCTCCGGTGAAAGGACGCCGGCCCCGGTGAGACGGCAGGTCATTCCCAAGGAGACACACCGAGCATTTACAGGACAGGAGGCCGAAGTGTGTCCCTGCGGGCACCACGCAGGAGCCAGCCGCAGGGCCCCAGCAGGGGTGAGAGCATCCGAGGGGCGCCCGCCTGGCCCATCCCAGGTGGCCACAGGGAGAGGCTGCGTCTCGGGGTGCGTGTCGGGGCTGTCCGGCTCACAAACAGAGGAACCCGGCAGGCGGCCGGGTGGAGGGAAAGCGAACACGCTCTTGGGGTCCTCACACCGCAGTCTAGAAACATGCACACGCGGGCTGGAATGAAGCCACTCGCCCAAGGTCAGGCAAGCAGTGAGGGGGCCCCGGGTCCCCAACACCAGACTTAGAGGGTCGCTGCCGGCTGAGGCCGGGCCAGGCACAGGGCTGCTGCGGGTCTGCCTGCGTGGACGCCGTCCTGGGTCTCCGAGCCCGAGGGAGACGCCAGCACAGAGTGAGTGCTCGGCGGGAGGCTGCCTCGGGGACAGAGGACAGGCCCAGGACGCAGGCTGGGCCGGGGGAAGCAGGGGACAGGCCCACACCCAGCAAATCCCAGCGGGCTGGTGCTCCCAGGCCACCAGGATGCAAACTCAGGGCTCTCTGGGGGCACAGCCACGTCTGCCTCTCCCCTGGAACCCCACGTTGTGCCCAGAGCCAGGAACCCAGTGGCCCTCAGAAATGGGTGCTGCCGAAACTGGTTTGGCTCAGTGGATAGAGCGTCGGCCTGCGGACTGAAGGGTCCCGGGTTCGATTCCGGTCAAGGGCATGTACCTTGGTTGCGGGCACATCCCCAGTGGGGGTTGTGCAGGAGGCAGCTGATCGATGTTTCTCTATCATCGATGTTTCTAACTCTCTATCCCTCTCTCTTCCTCTCTGTAAAAAATCAATAAAATACATTTAAAAAAAAAAAGAAAGAAAGAAATGGGTGCTAGCCCAGCCAGCGTGGCTCCGTGGTTGAGCGTCGATGTATGAACCAGGAGGTCCCGGTTCGATTCCCAGTCAGAGCACATGCCCGGGTTGTGCCTTGGTCCCCAATTGAGGGGAGGCGGGGGGAGGCGTGCAGGAGGCAGCCAATCGATGTTTATCTCCAGTCATTGCTGTTTCTATCCCTCTCCCTTCCTCTCTGAAATCAGTAAAACAAAATTTTTTTAAAGAAAAAGGAAGAAAAGAAAACTCTGGAAGCTTTGAACATGTGGCCCAGGAAGTCGGGTGACGGCAGCTGCAGTGGGTTCTGCAGCCCGGAGGGGGCGGGAGGAGCCCAGGGCGCCTTTTCCAGGCCTGGGTCCTCGGACAGACATCCACACGCATGGCGGGAGCCCGCGGCAGGCAGCAGGAGCACGCCACCGCCCGCATGGCCTTCGCCGCCTCCACGGCTCCGAGGACACGTGTGGGGGGCCCAGCCCTGGCAGGCGACGGAGGCCAGGTCACTGCGGCCCGGCAGGGCTGGCCAAGGAGCTCCGCTCAGACCCAGGGGAGGGGCACGAGGAGCGGAGGAACCTGCGGGGACGAGCATTGGGGTCACAAAATGAACTCAGAGGTTAGCGTGTCAGCCCTGGGCCTGAAGGGTCGAGGGTTCCATTCCGATCAAGGTCACCTACGTCAATCCCGGCCCCGGTCGAGGTGTGTGCGGGAGGCAACCAATCAATGTGTCCGTCACATGGACGTGTTTCTCTCTCTGCCTCTCCCTCCCTAAAAAACAAAACGGAAAGAAAAGAGCTCGCAGCCACACTGCAGCGCTGGCCCGCATCCCGGCGGCGGCTGCCTCGGCTGCGCTGCCAACCGGCCGCCCCTCCGGCGGGGAGCGCCGTGAAAGCGGTTATTGATTCCCACAAAGCGCCTCCGTCTCCCGGGGAGGCCGCTGGCACGGGAGGCTGGGCCGGCTTCCTTCCGCGTCTGCCCTCCCCGGACGGGACGGGACGGGGTGGGGCGTGGGCGCCTCGTCAAAGTGCCAGCCTCAGAGCCCCTCACCTGCCGGGTTTGAGCCCGGAGCCCACCATCGGGTTCAAGACCCAGGTCCTCCTGGCTGAGCTGCGTGACCGTGGGCAACGGACAACCTCCGAGCCTCCGCTCCCTCTCCTGCCGACCGGCCAGGCAGACAGACCGCCGAGACCAGCAAGACCTCCGCGCCCCCTCCTCCCCGCCATTTCTTGTTCTTGGCTCGGCTGAGGCTGGGGACACAGCCCAGGGATGGCTGTGCGGTGAGCGTGGAGGAGGGCGGGGGCGGGAAGGGGCGTGTCCTGCCGGCTGGTGCCTGTGGAGTCTGACGGCGCGGTCAGCTCTGGGCCACGCCTCGGAGAGCTGCTGGAGGAAGAGCCTGACAGGAGTGAGCCGCCCTCACTGAATGGCAGCCGCCGTGAGCATGAAACCCACCCGCAGCCGGGAGGCCCCGGCCCCGGGACCGGCCTTCGGAGGAGCGCACTGCCTGTCGGGGTCCACCCCGAACCCTGCGCCCCCAGGCTGTTGGCAGGCACGCCACACAGAGGCACGCCCACGGCTTCCCTCCCCCGAGCCTGGCAGGAGGTGGGCACAGGCCAGGACGGCCCACGGGAGGGGGAAGGAGAGGGGTCTTTCCCAGACGCCTCTCCACTCCTCCCCGTGGACACCTGCTCCGTGGGGGAGGCGAGAGGCAGCCGGCGCCGGGCGTGGTCCGCTCAGATAAGAGGAAAGAAAGACAAGATGAATGGCCGGCCGAGCCCATCACCGGGCTGAATGCTAACGGACAGGGATGCATCCGAAGTCTCCCGGGAGAAAGCCCCGGGCAGGGAGCGAGGTGGTGGGCGCCGCCAACAAAGGCCGGGTGTGGCCTGGCAGGGAGCGCCCGGGACCCGCCGGCCGCTCAGAGCTGCCGGCTGAGCCTCGGAGGTGCCGCCGAGCTGGGAGTGGGCGGCGTGTCACAGGGGGGACGGCCCTCTGAGGGGGAGCAGTGGGTGAGGGAGGGCCTCAGGGCCCGAGGGAGAGGGAGAGGGAGGGGGGTGGAGAGAGAGGAGGAAGGGAGGGGGCGGGAGAAGCCTTCCATCGTTACCTATTCCTGATCCCCGTGTTCCCCAGGATTGGTTCATTGGAGTATGGGATGGGGTGAGTGCCTACGTCTCAAATGTGAAGTTCTCTTTCATTCTGGCTTTGCGTGATTCTCTTTTAAAAACAGCACCAAGAACAACATACACGGGAGAGTTTTGTTAAGAGTTTAGGTTGAGTCCTGGCCGCACGTACCTGGGTTGCAGGTTAAATCCCAGACCCAGGTCCGGGTGCGTGCGGGAGGCAACCCACTGCTGTGCCTCTCTCCATCGACGTGTCTGTCTGTCTGTCTGTCAGGAGGGGAACCCCATGGCAGGCGGCGGGAGCCCCGTCTCTGACCACGGCCGGACGTCCTAGAGCAGCCACAGCGTTGTCTACCGCCCGCAAAGCACTGCGTCACGCCGAAAGCACTGACTGGGCGCCTCCTGCGTGCAGACAGGGGCGCCGGGTGGGGCCGGAAGGGAGAGCCTGGTGCCGAAGGCCCGGCTCTCCAACCAACGGTGCCGGCTCTGCGGGAGCCGGTCCCTCCTCCTCTGGGGCCTGGGGTCCCGTCCATCCTGAGGTCCTCCCACAGCAGCCCGAGCCTCGAGGCGGGTGCAAAGTCACTGCTCATAGGAATTAAAGAGGAGGGCCCGGCCGGCGGGGCTCAGGGGCTGAGCGTTGACCTATGAGCCACAAGGTCACGGTTCGATTCCTGGTCAGGGCACCTGCCCGGGGTATGGGTTCGATCTCCAGAGTGGGGCATAAAAGAGGCAGGTGATCAATGATTCTTTCTCATCCCTGATGTTTCTATCTCTCTCTCCCTCTCCCTTCCTCTCTCAAATAAATAAAAAAATTAAAATAAAATAAAATAAATGAAGTCACTGATCACATCCACGATGCTCCAGCCTCATGACGGAACCCGACCTCCAAGGCCTCACCTCTGACCCCTCACGCGGAGGCCAAGCCTTCAGCGCGTGAATTGTCGGGGACACAGCCCTCCGTCTGGGGCGGCCGGAAGCCTGCTGGCAGAGACCGGCGGCGAGAGAACTGGCGGAACGCCAGGAGATGCCGGGTCCCACCGACTCCCCGCCCTCGGCTGCCGAGACCCTGTCTCTGGCCCCATCGCCTCGCCCACACTGGCTCCCAGACCCCCTTCCCCAACCTCCAGCCCAAGGACGCCGGCAATTTCTCATTTCCCTGCTTCACCGACTCCATTCCCCAGAGCGATTGAGATTCTACACCATCGAGGACGATTTAATTTGCTTTCCCCGATGATATGCCCACGGTATTAGGACATCTCTCCTTTTCCGCTTGGAGGACATGGCTGGTGATTTTCTGCAGTTAAATTAATAGGGTGCCACCAGCTCAGCGAGGGACTGTCTTTAAATGGAGGGGAGCCCTGGCCGGTGTGGCTCAGTGGATAGGGCATTGGCCTGCAGACCAGAGGGTCCTGGGTTCGATTCTGGTCAAGGGCATGTACCTTGGTTGCAGGCTCCTCCCCGGCCTGGGCCATGGTCAGGGCTTGTGCAGGAGGCAGCCCATCGATGTGTTTCTCTCACATCGATGTTTCTCTCTGCCTTTCCTTCTCTCTTCCACTCTCCCTAAAAATCAATGGACGAACATCCTCGGACGAGGATTAATAAAACAAAACAAAGAACCAGAGGGGAGCACGGTCCTAGCGGGGCAGAAAGTCTCTGGTTTCCGCTTCTCATTTCTGTGTCTCCAAGCACTTCCCTGTGGCGATCTGACGCACGCCCAGTGGCCACCCGGACCCACCATGCCCGGGAAGCGCCCAGGCATCCAGGCCAGAGGCCAGCCCCTGGAGGGCACCCTGCTCCGGGCACCTGTGGTCGGGATGGGGACGGGCCGCCCTTCCCAGCTCCGAGAGGCTGACGTAATGGATGTAATTCCGATGCCCACGTTGCAGATAAGACGACTGAGGGCGTGGAGGGCGTGGAGGGCGTGGAGCCGCACCAAGGTCAGGCGTTCAGTGAGCACAGAGGCGGAACCAAACCCTCCCCCTTCCCGCCCCCCCCATGGTACCCGCGGCCACGGGTCAACAGCGACACTGCCAGGAACTGCCAGCCCCTCAGTCTCACCTTTGCCCTCGCCCTGACCTGGCCACGCTCCCAGGTGTAGACTGGACTGTCCACCCCTCAGGCCTCCCTCCTGCCGCGGCCCTGCCCTTCTGACACGCCCCACTGCCTGCAGAAGGGAAAGCCACCCTGAGCACGTGGCCACCCTCCCCCGGGCTCCCAGACCCGCCGGAGAAGCTGGTGCTAACGGGCATGGCTCCTGGCGGCAAAGAGCGAGGACCCAGCGGGGCTCTGAGATCTGAGCCTAGGGCCCCAGGACTCGGCGATCCGGGCGGCACCCACAGAGCCGCCTTCCGGGACCCACCCTGACGCCGCACAGCCCTGGCCAGGGGGCTCCTGGAACCCGGCACCCAGACCCCCGGCCCAGGGCCCCGCTGTCCCATGGCCAGCACGGCCGGCCGACTGCCCGGTCAAAGCTGCCCTCGGGGAGGGAAGGCACCAGACACCGGGCTTTCCTTGAACTTTCTCCCGTCGGGAGGGAGAAGGGGCTCGGAGCCATTTTTGCCACCAGCGACGTATGTCAGTCTCAGATCAAAGAGGAATCAAGCCGGAAACGGCACCGAAGCCGGAGATGGATGGATGCGGCTGGGGAGGCCAAACAGCCTGCTCCTGGCGTCCGTGGGCGGCGCAGAGAAGGGCCTGGCCACCGGCTCCCTGCGCCTCTGCCCCTCGTCACGGCCCTGAGAGCTGTCTGCCGGCCCAGCCCCCGGGCGGCGCTCAGCTGTGCTCGGCCGGCTCTGCCGGGGCTGCTGGCACCTGGGCGCTCCGTCCTGGCCTGGTGCTGTGCATCCACCCGCTGCCTGCGGGGCCAGGCCTCACCACCTCCACACCGTGACCTCTGTCCCCCGCTGCCTGCGGGGCCAGGCCTCACCACCTCCATACCGTGACCTCCACACCGTGACCTCCCTCCACACCGTGACCTCCCTCCACACCGTGACCCCCACACCGTGACCCCCACACCGTGACCCCCCCCCTCCACCCCGTGACCCCCACACCGTGACCCCCACACCGTGACCTCCACACCGTGACCTCCACACCGTGACCTCCGATGTGAACGCGGGCGCTCAGACGGGGAGGGCTGCTGTCTGGGGCTGAGCCCAGAGCCTCAGGCTGGTCAGCCCCAGGCCATGCTCGGCCTGCCCGTCACCCAGGGCCTGGCCTCAGGGGCCAGGAGAGAAGCCACAGAGCAGGCCCAGTCGGCCCAGTCCTCGTCAGGCCTCCGTGTCCCCCTCAGGCCTCTGTGTCCCCCTCAGGCCTTCGTGTGCACTCCCCCTCCCCCGGCTGGAAGACGGCCAAGGCCCGCCATCCCGAACCCGTAGGCCTGGGCCACCGGAGCAGCTTCACAGAGGCGGCGGCAGCAGGCTGGCCCACACCAGCCATGGGTCAGCCAGGGAGAGGAGAGCCCGGGGGCTGGGCACAGATGCCCATGTCCCCTCTGCCTGCTCACCCAGCCGGGGAGCCTGGGCCCCAAGGCTGCAGCTCCGAAGAGACCTCACACACAGCAGTGAATGGGGGCGGGGGTCATTCCCCCCCAGATGCCAGCCTTCTGGGCGCCTCAGCTGATGGCTGACCCTCCCCAGCCCCACAGCACAGAGAAGCCCTGGGCTGGCTCGGGATTGGGGTGCTGCCTGTCACCCCCTGGCTCCCTCTGCTGCCTCCCACAGCAGCAGGTGCCACCCGCCCACCACGCCGCCTGTCTGTGACCACAGTGCCAAGTACCCGAACTGGGGTCCTCGAAGGTCATCATCCCGGGGTGAAGGTCATCGTCCCGGGATGAAGGTCATCCCAGAGGTCGCCAAGTGCCCTGAACACACCCAGCTCAGCTCCCCGCCGGCCCTCACTGTCAAGTGTGGATAGGAAATGCTAATTGGAGGCGTAACTCATAATTAGTCCTTGATTAATTAAAGATGGGAAAACTAATTACCTAACGAATGTTGGTTTTATACGCGTAATCTTTGAAAACGGGCCGTCCTAAGAGGAGAGGGGAGGGTATTTAAGAGGGTCCGTGAGGGCCACAGCCGGGGTGCAGATTCGGCGGGCTCCCCAAGACCTCAGCCCTCAGCCCCCAGGCTGACACGGGGGAGAGTTGCCCCACTCCCCTTCCCCACTCGAGAGCAGGGGCCAGGGTCTGTCTGCTCACCACTCTGTCCCAGTGTCTGTGGGATGAATGAATAAATGAATGAATGAGCGAGTGGCCTCCTTCAGACCACCAAATGTCCAGGGGGAGAGCTGTGTCTCGCTCTCTGCTTTAAGCTCAGGTGGGGTTGAGCGTCGACCTATGAACCGGGAGGTCACAGTTCGGTTCCCAGTCAGAGCACATGCCCAGGTTGTAGGCTCCATCCCCAGTAGGGGGCGTGCAGGAGGCAGCCAATCGATGATGTTGCTCTCATCATGGATGTTTCTCGCTCTCTATCCCTCTCCTTTCCTCTCCCTCTGAAATCAATAAAAACATGTATATTTCTTAAAGTCAACCAAGCCTCCCCGGCACGCACATGTCCACAGCAGCGCCATTCCCAGCAGCCACAGGTCCGAAGCTGCCCCACTGTCCGCCGGCGGGTGATGGACAAACAAAACGTGGTCCGTGCACACAATGGAACGTTAGCCAGCAGGAAGAGGGAGGGAACGCGGGCCTGTGCGGCGACGTGAACTTTGCACACACCGTGCTCAGGGGAAGCACCGGCCGCCGCAGGCCACCTGCTGTCTGACTCCGGTGCACAACGTCAGGTTGGCACGGGGGAGTGAAAACAAAGGAAGGGCCGCCAGGGGCTGGGGTGGGAGAGGAAGAATCGGCTCTCCTTCGGGGTGGTGAAAAGTGTGGGACTAGCCCTGGCTGGCGTGGCTCGGTGGATAGAGGGCCGCCGGGGGCTGGGGTGGGAGAGGAAGAATCAGCTCTCCTTCCAGGTGGTGAAAAGTGTAGGACTAGCCCTGGCCGGTGTGGCTCGGTGTGGCAGACTGAAGGGTCCCGGGTTCGATTCCAGCCAAGGGCACATCCCCAGGTTGCGGGCTCGATCCCCAGTGGAGGGGGGCGGGGAGGGGGGATGCGTGCGGGAGGCAGCTGATCCATGATTCTCTCTCATCATGGATGTTTCTATCTCCCTCCCCTTTCCTCTCTGAAATCAATAGAAATATAGTTTTAAAAAGTGTGGAACTAGACAGTGGTGATGGACGAGCAACACCGAAAAAATGCAGGGAATGACACGGAACTGTGCACATTTTTTAGGGTTAAAATGATCAATATTAGGTTACCTCCATTATACCACAATAATTGTTTTTTCCACGGAAGTCTAAAAAGGATCACCCAGGATAAACAGTCCAGGGCCCCAGCCCCACCTCTGAACCTGAGGTGCAGGCAGAGAGGGGGGTCGGAGGGCCTGGGAAAGGCTTTCTGACCCGCAGCAGGGCCTCCCCCCGCTGCGCCCCGAGATCCAGAGGGGCTCCCCCACCCAGCACCCGCCTGGCACAGAGCCTGGTGCCTCGGGGAAGCCCCGGGTCCTAGGGGGCCTCTGGGCGCCTGGAAGGACACCTTGCTGCGATGCACTCGCTACCTCTTGATATTTGTGTCTTCTCACCTTCCTCGTCTCCTTCTGCCTCTTTTGCAACAAACATCCGATTGCCAGGCTTCAACAGAAACAATTAATCTCTTGGGGCGCTGGGGAGAAGCAATTAGCCAATTAAAATTTAATTAACTGTGGACACCGGCAAAAGAAAAGCATTCCCACCCCAGGTGGAGGTGGGGAAATTCAAGCTCCCGGCCATCGGAGTGGGGTCGGCAGGTAAAGGACGTGGAAGAGAGAGGTGAAAAGGTAGGAGCCCACGGGGACCCGAGAGGCACCCCTAATGGCCGCCATCACGAGGTCATCCAGCCAGCCCTTCAGCTGACACACGGGGAAACTGAGGCCCGATGAGGAGCAGCGACCTGCCCTGTGCGGTGAGGACCAGCGGCCGAAGCCGGGCCTGGATGCACCCCGGCTGCCCCATCACCTCCATCCCAGGCTTCTCCACCAGGCGTGAGGGCTGCGCCCGGGACCGGAGTCCCTTCTCCCCAGGAATCAATCGTAAGCGAGAAGGGAGAAGACAGGTGTGGTCGCTCACCAGGGTCAGGGACTCACCTGGGCCAGCAGCCTCTCTCAGAGGCAGGACCCGAGTCTGGGAATCACCACCTCCCTGGGGCCCACCGAGGGGTACTGAGGCACCAAAACAGAGCTCCAGAGGCTCCCGGCCTCACACACATGCTGAGAGCATCCCACCCGGGAGGGAGACCCACCGCGCCCGGCGCTCAGCTCCTCAGATCCGCAGGGACCCGGCCACTGAGACCCACCGGCCTCCCTCCGCCATCGCCCACCAGGAAGGCCGGCTGATGGCCACGGCTCCCGGGGAGAGGGCGCAGAGAGAACACGGAAAACGGCGGGTCAGCGCTCACGGCTTATCTGACTCTGTGCGTGAGTGTGCACATGTGCAGTACATGTGTGTGCATGTGTGTGGGCTATGTACACGTGTGTGCATGTGTATGTGTATGCAGGCTATGTACACGTGTGGGAAGATGCGTGTGGGCTATGTATACACATGTGCAGGCATGTGTATGTGTGTGCATATGTGCCGGTGTGTGCGTATGTGCACATGTGTGTATACTATGTACATGTGTGTGTGCTGGCTGTGTACATGTGTGTGCGGGGGGGTGTGGACTGTGTACACGTGTGCCGGTATGTGCACGCTGGCTGGGTACATGTGTGTGCGTGGGGTGTGGACTATGTGTGCAGGTGTGCGTGCGCTGGCTGTGTACGTGTGTGGGTGTATGTGTGTGGACTGTGTACATGTGTGTAGGTGTGCATGCGCTGGCTGTGTACGTGTGTGGGTGTATGTGTGTGGACTGTGTACATGTGTGCAGGTGCTTGTGTGCATACGTGTGCCTGGTCGTTGGTCCTTCTGAGAGCGGGTGGGCTGACAGTGGCGAATGACAGGAGCAGACGGGGGAGGACGATTTCCAGCGGGAGCTCAGGCTTCGCCAGCCTGTGGGCAGGGCGCCTGGAGGCCGCGGCCCCGGCCCGCTGTTAAGCCATCAGCAGAGGCGGCTGCGAGGAGAGCGAGCGCCCCCCCCCCGCCCCCCCGCCCCGGCATCGTGAGCGAACGCCCCGCGGCAGCAGCTCTGAGCCCCCGGCCGGAGCAGCGAGGCCTCCAGAGCCAAGGCGTCCGCACTCGGCAAGAGGATGAGCAAACACGAAGGAGAGGCGCAAACACAGGCAGGGCCTGGGGACACAGACGGGGGTCGGATCGATGCCCGCGGCCGCCGGCTCCCGTCCCCCGACCAGAGCGAGCCCGGGGACGCGTCCATCGATACGCCTCCCATCGAAGCGCCTGCTCGGGGAAATCAGTGCCCGACGGGTGACAGCTCCATACAGGCGGGACCGGGAGGCTGGTCGGGGGCACGCCCGCCGCACCCTCCCCACAGCCAGGGCCACGCCCACTGCCCAGGGCACTGGCCGCAGGCCACCACCCGAGGGCAAGGCCAAGCGCAGCCACCACCTCAGACCCCCGGCCTCCTCAGAGGCCCTCTAGGACGCCCGAGAGGGAGGGGGCCCACCACCTCAGACCCCCGGCCTCCTCAGAGGCCCTCTAGGACGCCCGAGAGGGAGGGGGCCCACCCTCTCAGACCCCCGGCCTCCTCAGAGGCCCTCTAGGACACCCGAGAGGGAGGGGGCCCACCCTCTCACACCCCCGGCCTCCTCAGAGGCCCTCTAGGACGCCCGAGAGGGAGGGGGCTGAGGGTCCAGCCAGTGCGGTCTGGTACTGACTGGCCCACTCCCAGCATCACATTCTGTCCTGAGCCCCTAAAGGCGTCTCAGCTGGCCACTGTCACTTCCAGAAGCACCAGCTTCCCCGAGAAGTCGGGGGACAGTGCGGGGGGGGGGTCTCTGCGGGAGGGCAGGGCTCCCCACTGGCCTCCTGCCTCACTTCCCAACCCCGGTGATGGCAGAGCCACATGCTGACCGTGCCTGTCCCTGCCGACAGCTGCCCGCTTGGCCGAGGGCAGGGCACAGCAGAACATGAGACTCCACCTCTGCCGACCCGACCGACCCCAGTTCCACTGTCGCTGTGGGACAATAGGGAGACCTGCCTTCTCCGTTCCCTCCATCCTTCCCTCCATCCTTCCCTCCCTCCCTCCCTCCCTCCATTCTCCCCTCCCTCCCTCCATCCTTCCCTCCCTCCCTCCCTCCCTCCATTCTCCCCTCCCTCCCTCCCTCCCTCCCTCCGTCCCAAGAGCCCGCACACAGCCCAGGGAGCCCGCACAGAGCGCTTGCTGGTGGAGGGGGAGGGCGGAGGCCAGCGACAGACGGGGACTTGGGTGAACGGCTGCGTGGCCGCTTCGCGCTAAGTGACTCCACGGCCTGTCGGTCGCCCGCCTTGCCCCGGGCCCGGTTCTCCGCTCAGAAGTTCTGAGCCCAGCAAAATGCTCCGTGAATAACAAACAGGGCGCTAAGCCGTCCATCAGACCGTGCACTGCTCTTCCTCAGCCGCGGGCCTTCCTCTCGGGTCAACTCTGCCCCAAACGGAGGTGACCGTGAGCCCAGGACGGGCAGGCCCTGGAGCAGGGCAGCAGCTGGGGCCTCCCTGGAAACGGTCCCTGACCCGGCAGGGGCACCTCTAGGGGTGATCCCGGGGCCCCAGGATGTCGTCTCCCCAGGCCCGGCAAGGCGGCTAGGCAGCCAAAGCCCCCGATCCACCGAGGTGCCTCCTGCTCCTCCGGTGAGATCCAGGTGTCCAGGCAGGCAGACAGGTGCCCTCGGCCCACAAGCCCGGGCCGTCCACCAGGGACCTCGGGGAGGGAGGGAGGGAGGGAGGGAGGGAGGGAGGGAAGAAGGGACCTCGGGGGGGAGGGAGGGAGGGAGGGAGGGAAGAAGGGAGGGAGGGAGGGAAGAAGGGACCTCGGGGAGGGAGGGAAGAAGGGACCTCGGGAAGGGAGGGGAGAGAGGGAGGGAGGGAGGGAGGGAAGGGAGAGGGGGAGGGGGGAGGAAGGGAGGAAACCCCGGCCTGCAGGGAAGGCGTGTCACACTCCTGTCCCTCAGCAAGGGTGGGACTGGGAGTCCAGTCAGGTCCCGCTGGCGGCGGGTTCTGCCGTGCCCCTGCCCTCGGCCGAGTGACAGCTGTTGGCAGGGTGGTCAGCTCTGCAGGACTCACTCCAGGTCTAGTGACGGGAAGCCCCTCTCCCGCCCCCTCCCTCCCTCCCACAGCATGAACGCAGGCACGGCGGAGGCGGCCGGCCGGTGGCTTCCCTGGCGATGGAGGCCGCTCACCTGGTGTCTGGCTGTGCCCTTGAGGGGCCACCTGCCTGCTACCCCCGAGGCCTATGCCAAGGGTCTCCCCAGGAGCCCTGAGCCGGGGGTGGGGAGGGGGCAGCGAGAACCGGCCACCACAGGGCTGCCCTCCCATGCGGCTGCTCCCTGCCCAGGGCACTGCGGTCCAAGGAGAGAGCAGATCCGTGGGGCTGAGGAGCTCTGACAGCCAGGAACCCACATGGCTCTGGTCCGGAGGGGGTGGGGGTGGGGGGCCACCAGCGGACGCCGCTGAGTCAGAGACCTGGGTGGTTGCACAAAGCGACGGGCTCGTGAACAGGGCCCAAATCTCCTCTCCGGAGAAGCTCAGGAACCAGGAAGAATGCCGCCAGGCCCAGGGGGCTGATGGGAAAGTCCTGGCCTCGATGCTAAAAGGACGCCCCTTCAAACACGGACCCCTCAGCATCTGTGACTCCCCCTCCTAAATCACGCGCCGGCCACGGACACGCCCCGAGCCCCGCCCTGACCCCGCTCCTCAGATAAACAGGCAATCACCCTCCCGGGAGGGCCCATCAGAGGTGGGGCGCCCTCCCGGCCATCTGGGCAGCAAGGTCCCCGGAGCCCGTGCCAGCGGCGGAGGGCAGGGCCGGCCTGGGGATCCTGCAGGCGCTCGAGGGGATGCGGGTCACCGGGGCCCTGGGCAGCGCCGCACCTGGTCTGCACTCAGCCCCACACGAGGCCCCGGGCCACCAAGAGGTCGTCGTGGTCCTACCCAGCGATTTACAAGGGTGACCTTGGCCCTGCGGTGCTATGTGGTGGCACGTGGCACCCCGAACCCGGGCTCACCAGGACGCCCGGCATCAGCCTTTGGACGGCCCAGCCTCGGGTCCCCTCCCCGTGCCAGCCGGGCTCCGAGGACAGCTGCCAGCGAGACTTCCCCGAGGCACGGGCCCAGGGGATGGCCTCCGGGACCTTGGAGTTCAGGTGGCCAGCCCCTCCTTGCCTCTCGCCTGCCGGACCTGTTTCAGGGTCACTGCGAGGGCCCCTCCCACCGAGCGCCAGCCCAGCCCGGCACCACCCCCGCCGGCTCCTGAGGCGCTGGGACGGGCAGCAGCCCTCTCTTCCTTGGAGAACCGAAGACTCGGGCAGGAAGTAAACTCTGGGGTCCCCAGCTGGACAGGCAGGGCCAGGGCTCCACCCGGTTCTGTCAAGAGGGACGCCCTGCAGTCCCTCCACCTCCTGGCCTCACCCCGAATGGCCTGAGGATGGGCTGGCCTGCTGTCCCAGCCCCCGATCGGACCCCTCCTATTGGCACACAACCCCGCCTGCACCTGCCGGACGGGACGGGACAGCCACTCCGCAGCGTTGCAGGGTCCAGGCCCCGCCTGTTTACTGGGGCCCCTGCCGTCGAGCCGGCCTCGGCCGCCAACCTGGGGACTGAGACGGAGGAGGAGGCACTCACCTTCCCAAAGTCTCGGACATCGAAGAGGTCGAAGGGGTCAAACAGCTCGCTGTTCCTTAGCCCAAACTTGTCGTGGCAGGCCTTGAGGAAGGTGCGGATGTTCTTCAGGCACAGGAACTGCGGAGAGAGGCAAAGCGTGAACCCTGGAGCCAACGGCAGATTCCACGGCCCAGGGGCCAGCACGGTCCCGCTCAGGAGGCGCCCGTGAATGTCCCACCGCCCAGTGTCACAGACGGCCCAGCCCTCGGCCACTCACGACCATGTACCCCCACCCCCAGGCCCTGTCCTAGGGGACCCAGCACATTTCAACCTGACAGCCTGGACTGGAACAAAGATGCTGCCTTGAGTGAGCAAAGATGGAGTGTGCGCCCATACGCACACACACGGGCATGCATGCACGTGCTCACACACACACATGTGCACAGGCACACACAGACTGACCGCAGTTACCCTACAGGTGACAAAGCGACAGCGGGAAGCACGCCCTGCACGGGAGCAGCACAGGCCGCCGCAGCGGGGCTGGAGCCGGCACACAGGCCAGAATCCCCAGATCAACATCCAGGCAGCTCCTGCCCCCGGTACCCCAACACCTGGGCTCCCGGCCTGCACTGGGCGTGGCTCCGCATGGGGGGGGAGGCGTGGGGGGAGGCATCGCCGGCTTGCATCCCCAAGAGAAGGAGCTGGTAGGAGCTTCTGGGCGGCCGGCGAGGTGGCCGGAGCTCAGCCCCAGTCACTGGCCCTGGGGCACCGTCGCTGATCCTGGCTTGCGGGACCAGGGGGAGAGTCTCGGTTTCCGAGACCTGGTTCCTATCACGAAGCCCCTCACTGGGTTAATGTGCCTTCAGGTCATGGGGTGGTGCTCGGCCTATGGGAGCCCCCGGCCCACCCCGTCCAGCTTGGAGTGGGTGCCCACGGGGCGAGACAGCGGCACACACAGCGGAGAACAACGGGTCTCAGTCGTCCTCCCCGGTAACCGCTCACTAGGCGCCAGACGGCTCCATTCCCAGAGCCTGCTCCCCGGAATTCAGACCAATGGCCAGTTCAGGCGAAGGGCAGGCCAGATCGGAGCTCCAGCAGCCCCCCAAAAACCAAGATGCCCAGAGGACGCCCTCCAGCACTCCCGCCCAGCCCAGCCCAGCCCTCTGCCCAACCCCCCCCTCCCAAAGGCAGTGCCCCTGCCTCAGGCCACTCCTCCCGTCCCGCCTGGGCTGGTCCCTGGTCACGTGGAGACCGACTCTGTGTGTGTGTGTGTGTGTGTGTGTGTGTGTGTGTGTGTGTGTAGGGGGGCTGTGTATCATTTTTTCTGAACCCTAAGAGAACAGAGAACACTGCAGACTCGACCCCCCTTCACCCCAAGCACCTGAATCTGAGTGTATTTCCCAAGGACAGGACCCCCTACCGTCCAGCTCCCACGTCAGATCGGGACATTCACTGGGCCCCCACGTGCTCACCTTCCCGAGCACTGCTCTCATTTCCTCACCGTGAAAGGACAGCCCAGACGCCATCAGAGCGCAGAACGAAACCCCGCCCTGCAACTGCCACGGCTCTCCGTGACCCTAACGGCAGCGCCACGGGCACTTCCGGAACCACGGAGATGCCCCCCGCACGCCCGCTGAGCACCTGGACGGTGGCCGCGCCAGCTGAAGAGTGGCATCTTTACCTTCGTTTCATCCTAATTCATTTACAGAGCGCCCTCATTCGGACCCAGCACACCCGTCTCTCCCCCCAGACCTGGCATTTTGAGGGGTGCGGACACAGGAGGACGAGCACTGTGGGTCCCACGTGTATGAGTCACTGGAGCAGGTGAGTGCACAGCCGGAGGCACCGGGCCGGGCTGCAGAGGGAGGGGGGCCAGGGTTTGATGGGCGCCGGCTTTCTGTCTGGGCAGATGAAAACGTTCTAGAGAGAACAGTGTGATGGTTACACAACCCTGTGAACTACTGAACTCCCCCATGTACACTGGCAACGGTTAAGATGGTAATAGTTACACTGCGTAGGTCTTACCGGGATATACATATTGATTTTTTAAAAAGGGGCCCTAGCCGGTTCGGCTCAGTGGTTAGAGCGCTGGCCCGCAGACGGAAGGGTCACAGGTTCGATTTCCAGTCAAGGGCACACAAGTCCGTTGCAAGCTCAATCCCCGACCGCAGTTGGGGTGCGTGCGGAAGGCAACCAATTGATGTGTCTCTCTCACATTGATGTTTCTCTCTGTCTCTCTCTCTCCCTTCCACTTTCTCTAAAACTCAATGGAAATATCCTCGGGTGAGGATTAACCAAATAAATACACACACACACACACACACACACACACACACACACACACACACACACACACACAGTAAGGGACACAGAGACACAGACCCCCCAGGAGGAGGCACTGTGACAAGGGGGCAGAGACCAGGGTGCTGCTCCCAGGAGCTGAGAAAGGCGGAGGTGGCCAGGGAACGGCCAGGGCGCGGCCCGGGACTCCCCCTCCCCAAGGAGGGCCGGTCGTGCCCACACCCTGACCTTGGACCTGCGGCCTCCGGAGCGGGAGCGGGACGGAATACACTTTTGTGGCCTTAAGCACCCCCGGGTCCGTGGGACACAAACCCGCGCCTGAGCCTGCACCCCGGGAGGGGGTGCGCCGGCCAGCCCTCATCCTGCCTGTGCCAGCCCTCGGGCCTCTCCCACCGCGGGACGCTGCAGCTGCCGGCGGCTCCACTATTTTCTGTACACACTCGTCTCTAATTTCCACTGAGCGTTTATTTTAATTCCTCCTCGGCCTCCCGTTTTTAGAGTTAATTACACAGCTCCTCGCCACAATCGCAGCCGGCACGCCAGGCTTCCTTTCGGGGCTCAGGGCAGGACGCAGCGTCGGCCCGGCCTGGTGCACTCCCTCCGTGGCCGCCCGGCCCCTCACCGTCCAGTCCCGCTGGGGTCAGCGCCGGCCGCCCTGGGCCCCTCACCGTCCAGACCCACTGTGGTCAGCGCCGGCCGCCCTGGGCCCCTCACCGTCCAGACCCGCTGTGGTCAGCGCCGGCCGCCCGGGCCAGCCTCTGCGAGGCACACAGACCGTCGGGCCTCAGGGAAAGGGACACGGCGCGTCGGGGGACTAACCAGACGCCAGGAGCCGGCTCGGCGCCCACGCGGCAGCAGTTCCCTGGGTGCCGGGTGCTGGGCTGCAGCTCTGCCCGCCGGCGCCAGGACACCAGGCTCGGGCGGTGAAGAACGCTGGCTCCCGACGTGAGGGTGGCGGAGCCGAGACTTGAACCCACGTGCTTCCGGGCAGTGAAGGCCCCTCGTGAGAGCAATCTCCGGGGGCCCGTGAGCCGGGTCCCCGTCCTGCGCACCTGTCCCCGGCATCCCCTTCCATCTCCTAAGGGGCTGGTGTCTTGCATAAGTGATGTGGTCACTGCAGTTAGGGAAACCGAGGCCAGAGGGGGTGGGTGCTGGTTCTGGGAGGCCCTGCAGGTGGGACTGAGAGGACGCAGGTGGGGCACGTCACAGCCACAGGCCGAGGGACGGGGCGGGGAGGCCAGACCTGGCCAGCGTCAGGCCAGAAGCTGCCCATCCTGTCCTGTGGCAGCGAAGGCTGGCCGGCCGGCGGCGTCCCTGCGGCTCCGGGGCAGCGGCACCGTCTCTTCCCTTTCCTGCGGGCTCCCTACGAGGGCGGCCGCGGCCTCGCCAGCGCCTGGAGGCTGACGCTCAGCTCGGAAGCCAGGCTGTGGCCACAGGAGCGTCCGTCTCCAGAAAACTGGCCCCGGACAAGCGGCCAGAGCTGAGCCAGGCCCACGGGGCTTGCTTAGGGGCCTCCGTGGGGCATGGGCACCCCACCGCGCCCCCAGCCCCCGCCCACAGGGAGGCCTTTCACCCCTCGCTCCAAACAAAGCCCCGTGCAGGCCTGGCCGGGGCGCCAGGAGGCAGGCGGCTGAGCCGGACACGCCGGCCTCCTCGGCCCTAATGGCCTGAAATGAGATTAGCTGAGGCTCCTCGCCCAGCGCCCACCTCCCCGGGGGCTGCGGCACCGCCAGGCCTGCTGCTCGCTGTCAGCTGTCACTTAGCTCTCAGGAGGCCCCGGGGGGAGCCCGCCGCCAGAGCCAGGACCCTGAGTCTCGGGTGCACCCTGGGGTGGGGGGGCCTGGCCCATTTTGGCCACATAGTGCCCGCCTACTGATTGGGAACTGGGAAGACACTGCCAGGACAGCTCCCCCGCGCCGAGGCGCCACGGAGGCCCTGTCCCACTGAGGAGCACCCTGGAGCGCACGGCCCCCCAGCATCTAATACACACGGGGTACCAGGGCCACGCTCCGCGCCCACGCTACCTCACACACCCCAGCACTGAGAGGCAGCTGCAAAATGGGAAACTGAGGCAAAGAGAGGAGAAGCCACTGGCCTCAAGTCACACCCTCCACATTCCAGGCCCCACAGACAGTAAGCCTGGTGGTGAGAGCCCTGGCCTGGCCGCTGGGCCGTGCCTCGGTTTTTCCGTCTGTAAAATGGGGAAGAAACCTCTGCCCTCGGACTTCCAGGATGCGGGGAGACACCTGCTTTAAGAAGCCACGGTTGACACAGGGCTATCTCCCCCGGGAGGTCCTGCAGTGCCCATGCCCAGAGCTCCCGGTGAGGTCACGTCCTGGGAGAGTGGAGGCAGGGGGCTGGCCCCAGGGCCCTGGGATCTTTACTCAGGGCCAACATAACCCCTGGCCCAGGTCCGCTGGAGCTGAGGAGTGGCCGCACCCAGATGGACCTGGCCCTCCACCCACACCTCCGCAGGCCTCTAATGACCAGCCTCGCTCCTCAACAGCGCTGCCCGGGGGCTGGGCTGGGCTGGGCAACCACAGGCCACCAAAGGCCCCGGGAGAAGGTCTGTCGGAGGCTCTGCTCACAGCCAAGCCGGCAGGATAACGGGGAGGTGACAGCATGCTCCCCCCACCCCCAGCCTCAGGAGGCCCCTGGCCTCCACGGCCCCGGAGACAGGTGGGCAGGCGGCATCCCAGACTCGAGAGAACAGGAATTCTCTTAAAACCTTCTGCCTCATCCCAAGGGGGGGTGGTCCCCACATCCGAACTCCGTATGGGACAACAGAGGCCCCAGCGCGCCCACAGACACCCTGCGTTTCCTTGAGCTATTTCAACAAGCGGCACTAACCCGCTTCACTCTGACTAGCCACACGCCGTGGGGGGACGGGAACCCTGGCGGCCGCATTGCGGGGCCTGCCAATCACCCGCTCGGACTGGCAGCTGACCATGTCTGTGATCAATATCAAAATGGAAAAGTGAATTAATTGTTTGTCTTATGTAAGCCCTGCTGATTCCAAAAGACATTTAAAACATCTTCATTCTCAGTTAATAGAGGCAGCCTGTGGAATAACGCTTTCGAATCCGGGCCCTTGGGGTAAACAGGTGGCCTTGCAGTGACCAGCTGGCCCACGCCCAGGGGACAGCAGCGGGACCTTCTCCCCCTGAGGCCCAAACATCCTGGGCAATGGCCCACCCCAGGGGCTCGAGATCGAGTGAAGGCGACCCGACCGGTTTGGCTCAGTGGATAGAGCATCGGCCTGCGGACTGAAGGGTCCCAGGTTCGATTCCGGTCAAGGGCATGTACCTTGGTTGCGGGCACATCCCCAGTAGGAGGTGTGCAGGAGGCAGCTGATCCATGTTTCTCTCTCATCGATGTTTCTAATTCTCTCTCTCTCTCCTTCCCTCTCTGTATAAAGTCAATAAAATGTATTTTTTTAAAAAGATAGAGTGAATGCCTGGGCAAGTGAAGGAGGAAGGAAGGGCTGTATCGGAGAACCCTCAGCTGGCATCTCTGGAGGGGCCCTGTCCCCCCACGATGGCTTCGGAGGCGCCAGGTCCCCATGAGCAGCGGCCGCTGCTAGAGGGCAGGCCCCCCTTCCTGACGCATCTCCTCCAACAAGCAGGCAGGTGGAACTTGGGGTTTGGCCACGAACCCCACTCCCGTCCTCGGGCCTCGGTGCACCAACCAGTCGGGGCCATCCGCTCAGCGCACCCAACACCACCGGCAGTGTCCTCGATCACCCATTCTACAGATGGGAAAACCGAGGCTCAGGAGGCGGATCTGGGATTGGAACTCCACGCTGGCACCAGAGCCACCGAAGCTGCCGTGACGGCCCCCAGCACCGACCGCCAGGAGGCGCCTGGGAGACGGGCCCAGCTCGCCCATCCGCTGCTCCAGGCAGGAGCACACCG
Organism: Ia io; assembly: GCA_025583905.1. Lineage (NCBI taxonomy): Eukaryota > Metazoa > Chordata > Mammalia > Chiroptera > Vespertilionidae > Ia > Ia io. The sequence goes on along the minus strand of JAJQQW010000017.1, from coordinate 2,368,027 downwards.
CCCCACAGGGATCTGTCTGAGGAGCCAGGGTTCGATCATGTCTGGACAACTGAACGTGAGCACCTCCTGCACTCGGGCCACTTCCCCCACTGCACGTGCGCACCAGCCGCGGATGGATGGCGCCTCCTCGGTGGGCCCCGGCCTCCGGGCCGCTGGGGGAGGGCGGGGTTTCTTTGCGCGGCCAGGGGTTCCAGGGGCCGTGCCACGTCGGGGTGGCAGCACCGTGACCACCGCTCGCCAGCTTAGCCCAAGGCTGCGGGGTCTGTCACCCAGAAGGACCACGAGCAGGGCGCCCGTCTCCCCACAGGTGAGTTTCCGGCCGAGGCCGCGAGCACGCAGGTGGCGGAGACAGGCGACAGCCTCCCTTTCCCCGTGACCAGCAGCCTGGGCAGCGCCAGGCCCTGCACGCCGGGCTCATCCCTCTAACACAGCACGGAGCCCCGATTCGCACGTGGGGAAAGGGCTTGGGGACCACCACGTGGACACGCAGGGAGGGGGACCCAGCGCGAACCCCGGTGGTCGGGTCCAGTCCTCATGGTCTTGTCCACCATGCCAGGCACCTCCCATGAGAGACCCCCAAAGCCACGGACAGGGGAAGCCCCCTCAGGGGCCGACTCCGAGGAGGCCGAGCCAGGGGTGGGGTGGGGACGAGCTGCTCGGGCCTCCTGGGGCCGCAGGCTCTGTCCCGGGGTCCCAGCTCTCCCCAGCGAGGCAGTGCCTCCCCCACCCGCAGGGCACAGTCCTCCAGCCGGGACTGCAGCCATGACCGCCACGGTGACTCAAAAGGCCCCAGCCTCCGAGGCAGACAAGTCCAGCTTTAGCGAGCTTCCTGACCCCTGACCCCTTCTCAGGACCCCTGCCACAAGGGATCAGGGGTGCACTCTGGCCAATTCCGGGAAAACTGGGCAGGAGCTCCGCCTTCGGCCCGGCCACTCCCTCTCCTTCGGTTCCGAGAAGGCGGCGGGCTGTCTGGACGCTGCAGACGCGGCTGACACAGACTCCGCTGGGCTCGGGGCCCCTGGCCGTGTTCCCGCGGCTCCAGAGGCTCCCCCTCCCGCCCACCATGGCCTCCCACCGCGGCCACAGCTCCAGGGGCCATCGGCTCGCACCTGTAGACAGCTGCCACCGTGAAACGGGAGGGTCTTCCCAGCGACCCTGGGAGGGGCTCAGGGCGCCGCGGAAGCAGGCTCTGAAGGGGGTGAGGGGGTCGCGCTCTCGGGCACCAGGGCGGCTTGCCGGCAGCCACGCAGGGCCAGGCCGTGCCAAGCGGGTGACGGCTGCAGAGCGGTGACCCCTGTCCTGATCGCAGAGGACTTCCTCATCCACACTGGCGGGCAGCGCGCCAAGAACAACAACCCTGGAAAAGTAGTTTGGAACTGGGGGTGAGGGGCAGCCGGGAGCTCCATCCTCACTCTGCGTCCTGATCAAGCCCCCGTCCACAGACACTTCGTAGGTACCCAGGGAGCAGGGCCCCAGGCTCAGAGAGCAGACGGGGCAGGGGGATGGGGGGGCGGAGGCAGGGACCCCTCTGAGCCCACAGCGTCCATCCGGGGCAGAACCAGGACGGAAACGTCCCAGCAGCCCTGGAAAGCCCCGCTGCTCTGGCTAAGGGCTGTCTGAGCCGGAGGGATGAAGAGTGGCTCATGCAATCAAGCCTTCAAGGTCGGGTCAAAGCAGAGGTTTCCTACGAAGCCAGCAGGAAACGGCTTTCCTGGCGTTTCTCTGCGCGGCCACCTCCCCTAAGCCAGCTTCTGGATGCCCGAGGGCTCCCATCCCACCGCCTGCCCGGGACGCCTCCAGCAGGCGGGCTCCGAGGGATTAGCGGGCGCTGCCTGGGCGGAGCCCCCCACTCCCCAGGATCCGCTGCGGATCCAACACCCGCTTCTCTCTCCTGCGAAATCGCCCCTTGCTTCTGGCACTCATGCTTCAGACGCCTCTGACCTGGGGCGGAGGCTCAGGCAGACCCAGGCAGCGTTCAAACAGAGCTCCCTGGGTTCAAGTCCACACCCTCCCTGACACCTCCCTGGGAGCCGCCCCTCGTGACTCCAGCTCCAGGTGAACCCGGGGCTCAGGCCCCCAGCTCCGCCTGTCTAGTGGCTCTATGGAAAGGTGCCCAACTTGAGCACCCCAAAATCAGGTCACCCCATGAGTGCCCCCTCCATGGGGGCCACCTCCACCTCACCCCCAGGCTGGAGCCAGCACCTGCTGGGAGCCAGGATGCCCTTATCCTGTACAGTCTGATCATGCAAGCTGCCTCCCGTGTGTGCGCTGACCCAACCCATGACACGTGATGACTTTAAGTCTCATCACCGAGAGCATCGAGGGACAGGAAGCAGCCTTCTCCTGGCAGCAATGATGCTGCAGATGCTCGGAGCTATGGGGGTCCCCGGGCCACAGCATTTCGAGAAGAAAATGCCACGTTCAGTGATTCCCCTGGCTCCCAGGGTTTCTGAGAAGGGGCATGGGCCCCAGAGACTGCGGGGTCCCCCCTCCCCCAGACAGGCCTCAGCTAACGCCGCCAGGCTGTCTGCAGGCCGCCCGCTGAACCACCGCATGGGGACGGGGCGGCTGCAGCGCCCATGGGCCACCCTCCCTGGGAGGGGCCTCGGCCGCCTCGCTCTGCAGGCACCGCAGGCGTTTCGAGAAGCATTTCTCCCAAATGCTGGAAAGGACCCAAGTGCCCAGCGCGGGAAGGAGAAGCGCGTAGTAGGTGCTCAGGAAAATGGAGTGACTACATGTGGGTGCCCCACCCTAGATGGTTTGGCTCAGTGGATAGAGCGTCAGCCTGCGGACTGAAGGGTCCCAAGTTCAATTCCAATCAAGGGCACACGCCCAGTTTGCGGGCTCGATCCCCAGTGGGGTCTTGCAGGAGGCAGCTAATCAATGATTCTCCCTCTCATTGATGTTTCTCTCCCTCTCCCTTCCTCTCTCAAATCAACAAAAATATATTTAAAAAAACAACTGAGCACCTAAATGTGGGTGCTCCAGGAAGGCTGGGGGCGGGGGGGTGCAAGTATGTGTGTGTGAGGGTGACTGAGCTGGAGAGCGGAGCAGACAGGCCTGCAGGTGGACAAGGACCGAGAGAAGGGCTTGAAGTCCAAGCAGGTGGCGGGTAAGACGCAAACACGCTTTCCTGTTTTTAACTGCACTTCGTTCTCATCACGTCGTCGGTGCGTCACTAAAGTAAGTTGAACGCGATGAGGAAAGAGGAAGGCACTTCCTCCCGCTGCTGCCCCAACGCCGTCTGCACAGCCAGCAGCCACCAGGCCAGCCGAGCCGGGTGGAGGCCAGTCCAGGGCCCGGGGCCCTTCTCTTGATCCTGCAACCCATCAGAACCCGGCTCCTTTGGGGTCACCATCCTTCATTCAGTCAAATATCACTCACTCGTGCCCCAAACATCCAGGCGTCATCTCCGTCCCAGGTTGCAGGGACCGAGGGGGGAGCCACACCCTCCCTGGGGAGGCGGATGGGGGTCCAGGTCCTGATGCCGACACCAGGTGCCCCCACCCTCCTCTCCACTCCCCGGGCCTCCCCTGCTCAAGGGACGCCCTTTCAATATCAAATCTCAGGCTTTAGGCTCTGAAGTCACGCCCCTCCTGCTCACGTGGACAAAACTGCCCACAGGCTCCGAGAAGCCAACGTGGTCTCCAGAGCCATGGCGGCCCTGCTCCCCGTCTGCGTAAAAGGCACCCCAGGAACCATCCAGAACCCAGGCCCCGCCTTACTGGCCACGCTGGCCACCCAGGACAGAGGGACGCTGGAATACACCTCTGCTCAGAGCACAGCTTGGTCACCCTGACCAGGTCTCTGCCCCTCTCGGCGCCTCAGTTTCCCCAGGTCAGTGAACCTGAACGCAGCCCCTGGAGTCCCAAGGAGGCAGACCCCTCCCCCGTTTCTGGGGGGCAGTGGGGAGGGAGGGCGTCCTCCCCAGGGTGTCTTCACCCCCCCCTCCGTCCCCCATAAGAACGGCTACTGTGGGCAAGACAGAAAGTGGCCTGTGCCATCGAGGATGTGGACAGGGGACCCCTCGCACGTGCGCTGTGCGTGGGGGTGGAAAATGGTGCCGCCGCTGGGGAAAGCAGTGTGAGTGTGGAGGTTCCTCAAAAAGTTAGAAACAGAGCGACCTTCCGAACCAGCAACCCCACTTCTGAGTATTGTCAACAAGGGGAGTCCCCAATCTGGGGTGCAGTAAGGGGGAAACGTGAACTGGGAAAAGACTCCACAAACCAGGGAAACATAAAATTCTCCCCTTCCAGGCACACGGAAGGTCATTTATATAGAAGTGCCCACTCTAGCCCGATTGGTCCGCTTTTATGCAAATGAGGAATCCAAATGTGTACAGTTTGATTGGCCCAAAGAGCACTGTCCTGACTGGCCAATATGGAGCTGCTTTGATTGGTCGGTAAACATGCAAATGAGGACTCAATGCAGCGCTCCCATTGGACGGTGGAAAGCCTTAAAAAGGAAGAAAATCCAGACAACTGCTACCCCAAGGATGAAGCCGGAGGGCGCGATGCTGACTGAAATAAGCGCGTCACGGGAGGGCGAGTTGTGTGTCATTTTGCTCATCTGAGGGACTAGGCCAAACTCACAGAGACAGGAAGTCGAGTGGTGGCTGCAGGGCTGGAGGGGAAGGGGTGGGAGTGAATGATTGATTAATGGGGCAGTTTTGGTTTGGGAAGATGAGGAAGTTCTGGAGACGGTGGTGCTGGTTGCACAGCGATGTGAATGTGTTTAATAACCACTGAACGGTGCACTTGAAACGGTCAACATGTCACGTTGTATGATTCATCTTGGACTCCCCCGCACCCCACCCACACACACACACACACACACACACACACACACACACACACACCCCCCGTGCTGGGGCTCCCGCAGGGGGAGCAGATACAACCTCTGTGACGAGCACAGTGGGTAAAGGTGCCCGAAGCAGGGGTGCCACCTGCCTGCGGGCTGCGTGCGGGGTCCAGGGAGCTTTGCCTGTCCGGCGTTGTTTCATGTTTTTATTTTTTCCAATGAGCCAGAAAAGCGAAGATCAACTGGAGAAGCTGCACTTTCTGGAAATTCCGGCTCTGCGCCAGGCCCCAGGGCAGTGCACAGGGGGGGTGGGCGTGGGGAGCAGGCTCCATTGTTTGCCGGGCAAGCAGCTGGGTTCTCTCCCCTGAACCGCAGGTCAGGAATGCTCACAGCTGCAGACTCACCCTCCACCCCCACCCACCCGGGTGGGAGCCAGGCGGGGGAGGGCGGCTGGGCCAGGGCCTGGGGACAGAGCCTGGGCCGGGGAGGAGGGGGCAGGAAACACCCCCAGTTGTTTTTGCACAGAAATGCCGAGCCAGAGCTGGTATTTCAGCTCCGGGGGCTGAGCTCCAGCCGGGGCCCCACCTGCTCAGAGCGTGCGGGGAGGGCAGGCCTCATGGGGAGCAGGAGCCCCTGCTGGCGGGGCTCTCTGGGCTGGGATAACCATCACCCCTTTACTAGGTGGGCAAACAGGCCAGACTGGCACTGAGGGGCCTCCCCCTGCACCAGCTGCCAACGAGTTAGGTCTGATTTGTTTGATCGTTAATCCTCACCCACGGATATTATTTCCATTGATTTTGTAAATTTTTTTTTTCTTAGAGAGGAAGGGAGAGGGATAGAGAGAAAAACATTGATGAGAGGGAAACATCCATCGGTCAGCGGCCTCCTGCGCGCCCCCTACGGAGTGAGGATCGGCCTGACAGGGAATTGAACTGGTGACCACTTGGTTCCTGGGTCACTGCTCAACTGTGAGACACACATTGGTTGGCTGCCTCCCGAACGTGCCCCGACTGGGACTGGGGATCGAACCTGCAACCCAGGTACCTGCCCTTGATCGGGAACGGAACCCTGGACCCTTCGGTGGGCAGGCTGGCGCGCTAACCATTGAGCCCACCAGCCAGGGCTGTTTCTTCTGATTTTAACAGCAGGCGTGCCCAGGAGTCAGCCCCGGGCATAAACCCTTCTTTGTCTTTTCTTCCCGAAGTAGAAACTCCTCTTTAGATAAGGGGGGGTCTCCCGGCCGTAAAGCGACACCATTTTCTTGACTCCAAAACTCTGGAGTTTTTGGTTTTTTGTTCTTTGGGGGTGTTTTTGTGTTTGTTTTTTACAAAACCGACTGCTGGGAATAACACCCAGTCCGGAGTCCCGGCACTGAACCGCCCCTCGCTGCCGCCATGCAGGGCTGGGGACGCGGGAATCTCCCGCGGCCTGGGCCGCGCATTCCTCACCCCATCCCCTCCGACATTCCGGCAGTTTCCAGTTTCACTATCGCGTCTGCAGGATAGTGACCAGCTTTGTTCTGCTAAAGGCCCCCGGGGTGGGGGCCACCAGACACCCTGTCCCAGTCCAGGGGCCTTCAGCCCCGACAGGACCACGTAGTAGAAATGGTTGGGCCACACGGGCCTCGGAGAGTCCCGGCACCCATCACCCACCTTCACTCATTCACTGTCCATTCATTCATCGGCCCTCACGCACATGGCTGTCGGGCCCTACTTTGTGCCAAGCCTCGGGACCCCAAGAAGGAAGTGGCACCCGGCCAGCGTGGCTCGGGCTGAGCGTCGACCTATGAGCAGGAGGTCACGGTTCGAGTCCGGTCCGGGCACAGGCCGGGTTGCAGGCTAGATCCCCAGTAGGGGGCGTGCGGGAGGCAGCTGACCCATGATTCTCTCTCATCACTGAGGTTTCCATCTCTCCCTCTCCCTTCCTCTCTGAAATCAAAAATATTTAAAAAATTTTAAAGAGGCAGAGGCATGCCCTTGCGTACCCTCCACAGAAGCCATTACACGGGGCTCCCTGAGCCTCAACGTGCCTGCCCACCCACCCTCCCCCCACGCCCCCCGAGTTATTTTCGAGATGAGAGACAGGCTGGCCAGGGGAAGTGAGAGGGCAGCAGAGCGGCTCGGGGTGGGGTGGGGTGGGGGTGTGGGAACCTGAGCGAGGCTCACCAGCTGCAGACTCGGGGCGGCCCAGGCAGGGGCTAAAACACTCCGAGGGGAGCCTCCTCAGTGGGGAGGGGGGATGGAAGTGGCACACCCAGGCGCCAGGGAGACCCTGCTGCCCCCGTGGGCCCTCGCTACCCAGGCTGACCGCCCAGGCCTCGGCGTCACCGCAGGCAGCCGCCTGTGGAAAGCCCGGCCAGAGGCACAGCTGGAAGCCGGGGTCCAGACCCAACAGCCTCACCACCCCCCTTTCCTCCCCGCTCCCCGCCCCCACCTCCTCGGCCCAACTGAACTGAGACTGCTCCACCCGCGTGTGGCAGGCAGGCAGGCCCGAGCAGAGCAGGTACTCGGCCCGGACGGAGGTCACGGGGTGGAGAGCCCCAGGTGCCTAGCAACGGAGGGCTGGAGGGTGGGACCTCGCCCCAGGTGACACTTCCTCCCCTAGCACGTGGCTGGCCTTGTGGGTGGGACCCCTGACCTTCTCCCCTGGAGATAAGCAAGGCCTCGGTGTAGGTCAGCTCCAGGCCCAGAAAGGCGGCTAAACCAGCCCCGGCTGCCCTCAGGACCAGCCGCGTGGGGTAATGACCCTGCCCTGGCGCCTGCCAGTCCATCCATCAGTGAGACCAGGCCCTGAGTGGACACACCTGGGAGCAGCTGAATGGTCTATTGCAGAGGTCGGCAAACTCAACGTCAACAGAGCCAAATATCAACAGGACAACGATTGAAATTTCTTTGGAGAGCCAACTTTTTTAAACTTAAACTCTGTAGATAGGCACATTGTTATTAACTTAATTAGGGTGCTCCTAAGCTGGCCTTTGCTAAAAACTCAAGGGGCCAAAGAGCCGCATGTGGCTTGCGAGCCGCAGTTTGCCGACCACTGTTCTATTGAGATCCCCTCCTGGGGCGTCCCCTAACATCTCCCCCTTAAGCCCTTCGGGACAGAGGGCCCAGCACCCCTCCCTCCAGGGAGCAGGCTGAGCCTCTCCCCCCACCCCTCTGGTGTTAACCATCAGCGGCCTCACTCCCCAGCTCCCGGGCCCTTCCTCGACCTCCGTAACTTGTTTCCTAAGCCCGTTTCTTTTCGGAATTACTTTTCCTCCCCCCGTGATTTGCCCAATAAACGTTCTCCTCCCGTCGGAGTCTTGGCTCTGAATTCTTTCTTAGCCAGAACCCCAGCACCGCGGCCGCTGCACCAGGTGCCGTCTGACCCCACCGGCCTAACAGCACCCAGTGCCGTCCCCACCGCCCACGGCAGGGTCGTAAGCCACCCTCCCATTCGGCCATTCAGCAGGGCCGAGCCCCCACACCCCCACCCGCCAGGAGCCCAGGCTAGCTAGTAGGCACCGAGGACCCAGAGAACGCCGGACGGAAGAGAGAGGAAGTAGGAAGCCGTGGGTTAGAGTGCTCCCCCCCCCCCCCCCCCCCCCCCCCGGAAAACCCAAAGATACGTCCACATCACCACTCCTGGGATTCCAGCATCGGACCTTATTTGAATAGAAATCTCTGCAAATGGAACGGAGATAAAGATCTCAAGGTGGAATCATCCCGGGCTGGGGGGGGGGGGGGTCACATCCAAAGAGCAGTGTCTTCTTTTAATTTTTTTATGTTAATCCTCACCAAAGAACGTTTTCCATTGATTTTTAGAGAGAGTGGAGGGAGGGAGACACAGAGAGACGTTGGTGTGAGAGACACACCCGTTGGCTGCCTTCTGCTCACGCGATGACCAGGGCCAGGGATCGAGCCTACAACCCAGGTGTCCTTGACTAGACTTGAACCCAGGACTTTTCAGTCCACAGGCCGCCGCTCACCCACTGAGCAAACCGGCCTGGGCCACAGTGACTTCCTAAGAGACAGAGGAGAGAGACAGTGAGGAAGAGGCCACCAAAGACAGAGCAGAGCGCGAGTGATTCGGCCACAAGCCAAGGAACGCCAGAGGGTCCCCTCTGGGGGAAGCCAGGCCTGGACCTCCGCCCTCCAGAACTGCAAGAGAATCAAGTCCTTTTTTTATTTTATTGAATTTTTTAACAGAGAGGAAGGGAGAGGGATAGAGAGAAACATCAATGAGAGAGAAACATGGATCAGCTGCCTCCTGCGCACCCCCCACTGGGGATGTGCCCGCAACCAAGGTACATGCCCTTGACCGGAATCGAACCCGGGACCCCTCAGTCTGCAGGCAGACACTCTATCCACTGAGCCAAACCAGTTAGGTCGAGAATCAAATTCTGTTGTAGCAGCTTCCTTAGGGCCACTCCAGGGCATGGGGGGGGGGGGCGGGGGGAGCAGACGTGACCCACCCCAGGCCCTCACCTGCAGACACTCCTCGGCGGGGGCGGGGTCCCTGCTCCCTGCTCCCTGCTCCTCTGCCCCAGGAAGAACCCCGGGAACGGGGTGGGGGTGCCCTGATGCCTCTGGGGGAGACCCCGCCTGCTCAAAGCCAGCGCCCTGGTGCGCGAGCTCAGAGCTGAGAATGTTCTGGTCTGTGGGGGATTTCATCATCGCAGTTTAGGTTGTAAATCACAAGAGACTCAGGACTACTTCCCTGCCTCCCCCTGGTCCCCGGAGAGGCCTCGGCCACTGCACACAGCCCAGAGCTGCGGGCGCCTGGGGACAGGCGGGGGGCGGCCCGGAGCGTGGGGGGGGGGGTCCTCCACTCCACATCAGTGCCCACACCAGGAACCAAGCACCCGGGGGCAAAGGAAAGGGGGGGGGCAGGCACTGGCTCCTTCTACGAGTGGGCGGGGCCAAGAGGGGCGGGCCCAGGTGAGGGCGGGGCTCCCTCGCTGGTTGACAGGGAGATGCACCCCTAAGCCTGTGGCACTGGCCACCTGACCCTACAGCACCCGTTCAGCAAAGGGGTCCAGGCCCAGGGGGGCTGGAGGGTAGCGAGCTGCTGCTCCCTGGGGAGATGGGCCCTCGTTGGGGGCACTCGGCGGGGCCTCCACTGCCAGTCCAGGGAATGAACCCCCAGGGCGGCACCAAGGGGTGGGGGTGGGCAGGGCCTCTGAGCGGGGGCTCCGCTGGCCTTGGGGGCGCAGAGGAGGGAAGCAGCCCACGGTGGGGTAGCCCCGCAGGCTCCCAGGCTGAGCTCAGACCCCCACCAAGGGGGCAGACAAGAGTGTCCCCTCATCACCCCCCCTCGGCTGACATCACTAACCCACCGGGCGCCCCAGCAGCCACGCCACGTGCCCCTCCCCACCCTCCTCCGGGTGCTCCCAGGCGCTGGACCCGGGCTGCGCCGTCGGGGAGGTGGCTCTCCCACGGCTCGGTGCGGAGGTGGCCTGGGTTTCCCTGATGGAGCCAGGTTCCGGGGAGGCTGGGGTCCGGGTCGCAGACCCCATGAAAGACCTGGAACCCCCTGTCCGCTCTGGCCGGGCCTCAGGGGACCCGGGACGGGGACACCCAGGGACGGTGCCCGGCCCCTCCCCCGGGACCCCCACTCAGGCAGGGGCCACCGGCTGCGTCCCCCCTTCCCGACTCGGAGCCAAAGGGCCGCCGGGAGGAGTGGCAGTGGCCGCGGTGCCCGCAGGCCAGAGTGGGTTTCGTTTCCTGTTTCCGATGGCCGCGCTGAGAGTTTGGGGAACTTCTCCGCCAGCGGCACCTCGCTTTTTAAGAGACACGGACACGTCACCCCCGAGCTCTCGGGATTGGGCCACCAAAAGCCACTGGGGAATCGACACCCGAACCCGAGCCTGAAGCAGCGTGCCCGGGCGCCGGCGATGCTCAGCGGTCACGCACCATCCCGGGCCTACGGTGGGGAAGGGTGTCCCCGGAAGCCCCCGCCCCGGCTCCTCTCCCCACAGGGGTCCATGCAGAACCCCAGAACGTCCCCCATCTCCTGACAGCTCGGTCTGGACACTCTGCCCTCAACCCCAACTCTGCCCACCAGCCGTCTCTGACCCTCATGGGCTCCCGAACACACAGCTGGGCACAGAGAGGGGTGAGGAAAAAGAACCCCCTCCCCCGGGGGCACAGGGGCTGGGTAGGGAGTGGGGGCTGGCCACTCACCACCCCCTGGGCACCTGGGCCGCCAGGTGAGCCCCCAGGTCAGGACACCTGCCCAGCCCCCCCCCCTCCCTCTCTCCCCCGACAGAGCGGAGCGCCCCCACCCCACCCCACCCCCCGCGGGCTCCGGGCTGGGCCTCCGCACACTCCCGGGCAGCGATGACCTCATCCCCAGGGGAGACACCGGACACCTTTTGGGACGAGCCCGGAGGCGGCCCGGCCACCGTGCACAGCGCGCCGAGGTCCTCGGCTGCTGGTGAATGTTTTGTCCCAACGTCCAGTTTTCTTTTTAAAGTTATCTTGTCTGCTTCGATATTCCGCAGCGGGGGTCCGACTCCGCGGCTCGGACCCTGCCCGCCCTCCTGGGACTCTTCCGAGGCCGCTCCCTCCATCGGGTCCAAGTGGAGGGAGCTGCCTGTGCGCAGGCAGAGGCAGGAAAGAGCCGGCCGGTCTGGGAACCAGGGGGTGATGGAGCCCAGGTCCAGGAAACCTCCTGGGTGGGGTTGGGGGCCCAGAACCCTCTGCCTCCTTGACCTCCTTTGCTCCCCACGGCCGGGCCCTGCAGGGAGAGGCCTGCACAAAAGGCGGCTTTGAAGCGGGAGAGAGGGAGCGGAAGGAGGGGCCAGCTGGTGTGTGTTTTGGATGGCTTCTCAGAAATCTCCTCCTCCGACACCATGGCAACCAGGCGGCAGCTGGGGGAGCCCTGTGAGCTGGGCTGGGTGGAGGGGGAGGTGGGCGGGGGTAGGGACCTCTGCTCCCCTCTCTGAGCCTCAGTTTTGGCGTCTAGAATATGGGCATCACAACCCAGCTGCTGGCTCCTGTCAACCAGGTGCTCCAGGAAGCCGAGGCCCAGGCTGCACTCATCATGGGGAAGGCCGGGAGGTGAAGGCGGGGCTGGGGGGGCCCTGCACCATCCTGCAGCTGGGGCTCCGCAAGGCGGCGGGGGATCCCTGAGCCACGTGGCCTGCGCTTCCCTTCCCAGTAGCCCCTCTGGTGCGCCCACTGCGCTGTCACTGCCCAGGAGCCCGGCGAGCGGGAGGCAGGGCCGAGGCACACACACAGGGATGGGTCTCCCTGTGAGCTCTGCGGTGAGAGGTCTCGGGGATCCCCCCACCGGAGCACAGGGCTCAGCTGTTCCCAGAACCCAGTCAAAGCCCCAGAAGGGGGCAAGGAGGGGTTCACATCCTGGGGCTGCTGCTCCGATGACTGCAGACTGGCCTAGCCCAGCAGGAACACGTGCTCTCCCCGTTCTGGGGCCAGAATCTGAAATCAGGGTGTCGGGCTGTGCTCCCTCGGGGGGCTCCAGGAAGGGTCCTTCCTGCCTCCTCAGCTTCTGGGGGCTCACGTGGCCCCTACTCTGTCCTCAGTTCTCCCGCGTGTTCACCTGACCCCGCCACTGTTCCTGTGCCCTCTCGCTTGATCACACGGCCCCAACCCCTTGTTCACGTGCCCACTCTTGCTTGATCAAGTGGCCCCGCCCCCTTCACGTGCACACTTTCGGCCATCACGTGGCCCCGCCCTGTTCATGTGCGCCCCATGTTCACGTTGCCCACTTCCACGTGTTCACGTGGCCCCACCCCCTTGAGACCTTGGATGGTCTCTGTTCCGGCCGGGGTGCCACCTCCCGGGTTGGCTGTCCGCCTGCTCGCACACCTGTCCACAGTCCCTTTGCCAAAGTCCTTCCAGAAATCGCCTGCGCGTGCCCTCTTTCCCGCTGGACTGTGACTGCTGGGATTGAGAAGGAAACAGGAGAGCAGTGGCCCGTCGGGGTCCATGCCAGAGGTCCAGAGGGGCCTGTGCCGTCCCTGGAAGGCTGGGGGAGGGCAGGGTGGTGAGGCGGGGTGCTGACTAGGGAGCGGAAAGCCCTCAGGGCACGTGGGGCGCACACACCATCACCCACACTCCCGTGAGGAGCCGCTGAGGCCCATGGAACAGGTGAGGCTACCGCAGCGCAGAGAGGGTGAGCGGCTTCCTCGAGGGCACACAGCAGAGCTAAAAATGGAAGCCTGGCCCTGGCCGGTTTGACTCAGTGGATAGAGCATCGGCCTGCGGACCAAAGGGTCCCGGGTTCCATTCCGGTCAAGGGCACGTGCCTTGGTTGCAGACTCCTCCCCAGCCTGGGCCCTGGTCGGGGCTCGTGCAGGAGGCAACCAATCAATGTGTTTCTCTCTCTGTGTGTTTCTCTCTCTCTCTCTCTCTCTCTCTCTCTCTCTCTCTCTCTCTCTCTCTCTCTCTCTCTCTCTCCCTAAAACTCAATGGGAAAATATCCTCATTTGAGAATTAACCAAAACATAAAAATGGCACCCTGGGCTGCCCACAGCCTGTGTCTCCTTTACCGGTGACCTCTGGGTACGCGGCCCCTCACCCCGTGGCCATCTGCTCTGATGGGCTTCATCCTTCCTCCCACCCCCTCCCCCACCCCAGCTGATGCACCAGGGGTCCTGCCGGTGCACCAGTGCCTCTGGGCGGCTGCTCGCCTTGTCCCGCGGTCCCTCCCAGCTGGTGCCCTCAGTGGAGTCCCCGGCACTGGGGTGAGGCCTTGCAGGGACAACGCCCGCCTCCCTTCGCCATCTGCGGCTTCGATGACGAACTACCATTATTTTTCCTGTGTCTGGCTTCTGCCGATGGCCACTATTTAAAAAAATATGTTTTTATCGATTTTTAGAGAGAGAGGAAGGGAGAGAGAGATAGAAACATCAACGATGAGAAAGAACCATCCATTGGCTGCCTCCTGCACGCCCCCTACTGGGGATCGAGCCTGCAACCCGGGCATGTGCCCTTGACTGGAATCGAACCCGGGACCTCCTGTTTCCTGGGTTGACGTTCAACCCGAGCCCCACCAGCCGGGCGGACAGCCACTTTTATTTTTGTGTTGATCGTTCCCACCGATAAGAAGCCTGTGAATTATTTAAAGGCAAGCGTGTTTACTTCCTGGAGCAAAGGCCCTCGCACGGGGGAGAGCGGGGCCGGACCACGCACAGAGGGCTGGCCCTTCCACCCTGCAGGTCCCGGGGACACGGGGAGGCGGGACCAGCTCCACAGGCCCCCACCGCGAGCCCGGAAGAGCACATCGCACTGCGTACCCTTCACCACGGACCTGGGGGCCCAGCCCTCAGCACCGTCCGCGGCCAGCGCTGACCAGCAAGGCTGGACCACCCACAAGGGGGCGGCGGCGGGGGCAGGCGTGAGGACCGGGTGCAGTGAGGACCCAGGGTGGACCCCGACAGCACCGCCCGGGCCACCAAGGGAGGGGCCCCGCCTCAGACTCCGTGGGCCCGCTGGCCGGCCTTTCCACGGGAGCACTGCGCGTGGCCGCCCCTGCGGCGGGAGAGCCGGGCGGGCTCTGTGCGGAGGCGGCTGGCCCGGCTGGTGGGGCTCGGTTGCTCCGGGCATCGTCCCCTGCACAGAAAGGTCACGGGGTCGATTCCCAGTCAGGTTTCCGGTTCCATCCGCGTCAGGGTGCGTCCAAGAGACAGCGGACCTCTCCCACCCACCCCCCCTTCCTCTCTCTCTAAAATCAGTTTTTAAAAACTTCCCGCTTTTTAAAGTAAAAAGGTGGGCTGTGGGTGTCCAACCACCGAGCAATATGGTGGCATCACCTTGGATAAGGTGACCAGATCATCCCGCTTTTGGCAACATAGGCACTTTTTTAAAACTCCGTGGGACGTGGGACAAATTGTTAAAAATCGGTTTTGTCCCACCAAAAGGACGATCTGGTCACCTTAACCTTGGGCCATCCGGACTCCAGGCAGCCATCGAGAACCAGAGTGCAGCCGCCGGCGTGGCTCAGTGGCTGAACTTCGACCTATGAGCCAGGAGGTCAGGGTTCAACTCCCGGTCAGGGCACAGGCCCAGGTTGTGGGCTCCATCCCATGTGGGGCGTGCAGGAGGCAGCCGATCCATGACTCTTTCATCATTGATGTTTCTGTCTCCCTCTCCCTCCCTCCTCTCTCTCTCTCTCTCGCTCTCGCTCTCTCTTCTCTCCCCTCACCCTTTCCTTTCTGAAATCAAATATATATAATTTTTTAAAAAACCAGAGTGTAAAATGCTGCATTTCAGGACTGAAGGCAGGGTCGGGGTAAGGCACCACCTGAGGCATCTCACGTGTCAGCGGGGAAAGCGCTTGCCCGAGACTCGCCCTCCACACGCCCCGGTTTTAAGGCTCCGAGAGGCACCTGGTGTCAGAGGTGCTGGGACATGGACACAGTCCATCTTGGGACCGGTGGGAAAAGGGGCTGAACCTGGTGACCCTCCGACCCGGGGGAGGGGCTGGGAGAGGCTCACGTGCGGCCACCCGGTCCCGGAGTGCTCCTCGCCGAGAGCCGAGGACGTGGCCAGGGACCCCTCCCGCCCGTCCCCGCTGCCCCTGACTGAAGCTTTACCAGACCGTCCCCTTTTTAAGAAGAACACGCTTTCCACGGCCAGAACCCCTTTCCAATCACACCCAAGGATGCGGGGTTCCGGCAGTTCGCTGGGTGGCCACAGGCTGTCCTGTCTCGAGGCCCCGAGAGCAGGGTCCCCAGGCCAGGTCCCCACGCCGGATCCCGATGCCGGGGCCCCGAGCATCCCTCCGAGGAAGGGCTGGTGGGGACTTGCGAGAAAGTGGGAGTCTCTGAGGGCGAAGCTGTGGGCGCGGGGAGAGAGGAGACAGTCACCCGAGGAGGAGGGCGGGGCAGAGGCGTGTCTCTGGGGCCCGGCCCTTCGAGGCCTCGTGTCCAGCCCGGACGGCGTGCAGGCAGCCGCCGCGGCCGGAAGAGCAGCAGGAAGCCCCGAGGCAGACAGAGGGCCCCGCGGGCGGGGCTCGGTCCCTCCTCCCCGCCGGCCGGGCAGATCCGCCAGGACAGCTGGGAGGGCCGCCTTCCCTGGGCCCTCGGCCAGCAGCGGACTCACAGCCCGAGGGCTGAATCGGGAGGGCCACTGCCCAAGCCAACATCGGGCACCTCCTCACCCCCCGTGTCCGATGGGGTGCTAGCCCTGCCTAGCCCCGGCTGGCCCTGGAGCCGGCTCCTCTCGCTCCCCCCTCACGCCCCCTCCATTCCCTGCCTGGTGACCGCATCCTCCCAGCCTCCTGGACGCCCGACTCCAGGCCTCCCCCAATCCATTCCCAGCACCGCAGCCACTTAGGAACTTCCTGAAGCCACATCCAGGCACAGGGTGTCCTCCACCCCCTTCCCGGGCTCCTCAGCACCCCAGGGTGAAGCCACCCCCCCTCCCCACCCCGCTGCTTCCCTAGAGCCTTTGAAAGCCGTGATTCTGAGTTCCGGTCACCTCCCCTTGGCAGTGAGAGCCGCTCCGGGGGTCCTGGGCCCCTTCTGCTCCCTCACCCTGGGCTCCAGACCGCCCCCCCCGAAGGAGTTGCCAGGCCTCGCCCATCTTTCCCTCGCCTGAGTCTTTGCTCAATAAATGTTCCCTGAGAACTGGAAGGTCCAGATCACCTATAGGAGTTGCAGGGAGAGCTGGTGAAATCCTGGAAGACTCCCTGGGGGAGGTGAGAGGCCTGGCCAACCTTAAAGAAAGCAGCAGCTCCAAAAGGCAGCGGGGAAGGCAGGCCCTGGAAAAGGGGCAGCTCCCCCACACCAGAATCCGACAATGGAGTGACCCTGGGACCAGGTGTCCTCCACGGGAGCCCGCCTGTGCCCGGCCTGGTCCCTTTACACCACGCAGCGACTCAGAAACCAGTGCCTGCAGGGTCCCCAAAGTGCATGCCACATGGAGCAGCCGTTTCCAGAGTGAAGGGTGGGAACCAGCAAGCAGGAGCCTACGGCAGCGACAGCCAGGGGCTGCGGCCCACAGCAGCCACACTGCAGCCCCTGCACCAAGGAGCTGCTGAGATTTGGGCAATGGGGGGAGGGGGGACTAAGAAGCTTGGTCAGCACGGCTGGCGTGGCTCAGTGGTTGAGCATCTGCCTATGTATGAACCAGGAGGTCATGGTTCGATTCCCAGTCAAGGCACCTGCCGGGGTTGTGGGCTCCATCCCCAATGGGGGGAGGGGGTGCAGAAGGCAGCCGATCCATGATTCTCTCGCATCACTGTTTCTATGTCTCTCTCCTCCCTTCCTCTCTGAAATCAACAAAGATGCATTAAAAAAAAATAAAAAGGAAAAAGAAAAAGAAGCAGCTTGTTCAGGGCCACACGTGGTCACAGTGGGGCCCCGGCCCCGCCTGGCTCCTGCCCACCACCGCCCACAGGCTAGGGTTCCGGGTCCCTTGGGCACGTGGGGGCTGTGCAGACAGAAGCCACTTCTCCCCTAAGCCCTGGCCATGGCCGAGCCCCAACAATGGCAGTGAGGGGCCAGGTGCCTCCCATTTTGGGGGGCCCACCGCTGGCCTCTGGTCCAACCTCAAACAAGGAAGTTCCTGCTTTCCTCAGGGGCCTGAGGGACCAAGTACAAACGCTCGGGCGCCCCTGCACCCCGGGGTGACGGCGTGGCCCCTCGGTGCCCCGTGATCCTCCGCGGGGTGGGTCTGCGGCGAGTCTGTGCCCCGCGGAGAGACAAGCCCGCCCCACTCCGGTTCCACCTGCGGCGCTGCCCTCCGCCCGGCTGGCTAACAGATGTTCCGTTTAAGCAGCTAAATTAGCACAATACACCCGAAGAGCTGACAGGCAGTTTCTCCCGGGGCCTATCTGCCCGAGAAGGGAGTGGAGCGCGAAAATTCTGCCTTCCCCTTTCGGAGGGGAGAAATGTCTCACCACACGAGCGAAGAAGAAAGAGCGGCTGCGGCACAGGCTCACCGCGGGAGCGCTCCCAGGGACACGGTACGTCCGCACCCCAGGCCCTCCGGCGCCCGCGAGGTGCTGAGCTGCGCGGCCCCGTTCCCAGCCTCAGTTTCCAAGTGGGTGACAATGACCACCCCCCACAGCTTCGCTTTCCGGGCTGAGAGCCTCCGGCAGTGACTAATGACCGTCTCGGCATCGCCAGGCCGCGGGGCAGCCCGGAGCAGGCACCGCGCGGCAGGGGCCTCCAAGTGCGGGAGGAATGGCAGAGGGGCTGAGCACTCTGAGGGAGAAACTGTCCTGGCCGGGCCCGCTGGCCACCGCCGCCGACAGGCAGCCCAGGTGCCGGCCGCAGTGCCCCCGGGCCACCCGACGGCAACGCAGAAGAAAGGCCGCGGGCCAGAGCCACGCTGCTGGCCGAGGGGCGACATGGCCGTGACGCTGGCCTCCTGCCCGGCTGCCCATTCCCCACCCGGAAGGAGACCACCCCCAGCCACAGGCCCAAGCGGGAGGGAGGGGGCAGGACAGGCCCAAGAGCCGGTCCAGGGCACGCTCAGCCACAGCCATGGGTCCCGGCCTCAGCACAGCCTGTTGGGCAAACACCTGTGTCCTGACTCCTGGCGGCCGGCAATCGAGGCTCCCCAAGCCGACAGGTCCCTTGGACAGAGCTCTGCGGGCAAAGCCAGCGGGGCCTCCGCGGCTGCGGGAGCGTGGACACAGCCCCGAACAGCCCAGCGGCGCTGATGGCGTCGCTGTTTGGGGGCGCAGGCGGGCACAGAGATGGTGGTCTCTGGCCGAGGGCACAGCACGGACGGCAGGCCCCGCCTGGCCGCCTGACCCCAGAGCCCACTCAGATTCGTCACACACACACCAAGGCCCGAAGTGAGATGCCCTCCTGCTGCCGCCAAGCAGGCCGCACAGCCCACCGCAGAGGCCAAGCAGACCGTGAACACACGCACACACGCACACACGCACATGAACACGCACACCCCCCCGCGGTGGACGGTGAGGGCTGTGGCCTGGGATTGCTGACTCCCACACAAGGCGCCTGCCCTCCGCGGCCCAGCCCTCAGCTCCTGCTGACGACAGCATCGGACGCGTCCGGCCCCACACGCGGCCCTTCCCTTCGTGGGACTCTGCAGGCTCCTCTCCAGCCTGTGGGCGGGCGGCTTGAGCAGCAGCGGGGTGGGAGCAGCAGGGTGGGAGCAGCGGGTGGGAGCAGCCGGGTGGGAGCAGCGGGGTGGGAGCAGCGGGGTGGAAGCAGCCGGGTGGGAGCCGCGGGGTGGGAGCCGCGGGTGGGAGCAGCGGGGCGGGGAAGGCTCCAGCAGCAGCGCGTCATCAGCTTATGTCGGGAAACATTCTCCCAAAGACACAGCAGAAACCCATGTCGTGCTGAGCGCCGAGGCTGCCTGGGCCTGGTCCCCGGGGCAGTGCAGCTCCGGGGCCGTAGGGGGAAGCACCCCCTGGGGAAGGGTCGAAGCCAGGCCGGCGAGGCTCAGCGGGTGAGCGTCGACCTATGAACCAGGAGGTCACGGTTGGATTCCCCGTCAGGGACCAGGCCCGGGTTGCGGGCTTGATCCCCAGTGTGGGGCGTGCAGGAGGCAGCCGATCCATGATTCTCTCTCATCATTGATGTTTCTCTCTCTCTCCCTGTCCCTCCCTCTCTGAAATCAATAAAAACCTATTTTTTTAAACTTTTTAAAAAAGAAGCGCCAGAAAAAAAGGAGGCCTTGTCTCCCAGAGCGCAGGGACCCCGGAGTCAGAGGCAGGCGCTCCCCACAAGAACGTTACACGCAAATCCCGCGCCTCCCCTCCCAATGCCCTGGTGGCACGTGGCTCTGTCATTCGCTCCTGCCAGGGGCACGCAGACACCCCTCCGCCCTTCTCCCAGCCACCGTGAGGCACCACGAGCAGAAACGATGCTCCACTTTGCAGGTGGGGCAACTGAGGCGCAGGCGTGAGGCCAGCAACCCGAGGTGCCCCGTTCCTTGGATCAGGTGCTGGCTCTGCACAGGAGGGAGGGGGGCCTTTCTCCCGACCACTCCCGGCCCTAGTTCCTGGTTCCGGTGCTGAGTCCAGAGCCTGGAGCAGAGGCCCATCCTGGCCCATCACCCCTCTAGCCCCCCCTCCTGGAGAGAGGAAGCCGGAGGCATCCCGGCGGCCCTGCCTCACCTGCAGAGATGGGGGCGGGGCTCCAGGTGGCAGCGAGCAAGGCCACCAGGTGCTGCCGGCACAGAGACCTGCGCCCCGAGATCATGTCTGTGGGAGCAGCAGGTCAGACCTGGAGGGGCCCTGTCTCTCTCCTGTCCCAGCAGCAGGCAAGCCGGGCCCGGGGAGGGAATCCAGTGCCCCTGACCCTGGGGCCAAGGGGCAGAGCAAGAGTCAGAGAGCTTGGGGCAAGGAGGAGGGTCTCAGGATATGGGTGTCACGAGCATGAAGGACCAGGACCAACCGACAGCCCCCACGCCCCGCCCCCCCGGGGGAGGACATGGGCCCGGAGCTCTGGCGTGGGGAAGGCGGGGCAAGTCCAGGCCCCGAGGACGGACGGACGGAGGGACAGAGGACGGGTGGCAGCTGTCCCCAGCCCCCGCCTGCCCGGCCGCTCTCACCGACACGGTGTGCACGCTGCCTCTGAAGCCAAAACACACACGAGACAAGCCCACAGAAGCTCCGCTGGCTCGCGGACACGGAGGAGGCGTGTGAAAAATGCCATGCTAATCCTCATGTGCACCACAAAGACCGACAACAAACCCGCAACACAGAAATGCGTGTCTTAGCAGCACGGACACCCCCAAAGCCTGCGGCCGGCAGGTGGGAGCCTGGTTTGGTGCCGCCCCCCACCCCCGCGCCCCGGCTGGCAGTCCACACACCTGCAGCCCACACCCGCCCACAGCCCGCCTCCCGCTGCGCCATGTTTGCTGTTCCTTCTGTTTTGGATTCAGAAACCAAAACAGTCGTGGCAGCTCCAGGCTGCTGGCCAGAGGCCCTGAGACGGGGGCGTTCAGGGACCCCAAGAGGGGGCTCGTCCAGGTCTCCCTCTGGCATGTTTCAGGGCGTGGGGTAGGGGTGGGGCACTCACGGGGAGAAGCCGCAGCCCCAGCTTCAAAGAGCCAAAACGCCCAAAGTGGGGGTGTCCAGGGAGAGGAGGGCACCCCACGGTGGGGTTGGGGGGGTGCTCCGTCCACCGAGCACCCATCAGAGCCAGACACTGGGCTGAGAGCTTTGGGCCCCTCTGTCCTCGGTCAGACATCCCGCTTCTAGAGACGAGCTAACTCTGGGGGGGCGGTTTGCACAGCCAGGTGAGGCAGGACTTGAACCAGGTCTGAGAGGGTCCAGGGCTGCACCCCCCTCCACCCCAGGGACGAGTTGGCGGTCATCCCACTGAGCGACAGCACCCAAGGCCACGTGCAGGGAGAAAGGAGTCCCAGGTGGGGCTGGCACCCAGACAGCTCTGCCAGGCCCGCACCCAGGGGTCCCAGGGCGCGAGGCGGGGCCACCGTGGGGCCCGCAACCAGGACAGAGGATGAGGGCAGGGCTTGGGGAGGCCAACCCCTGGCTCAGCACAGCTCACAGGCCAAGACAGGTTCTCATCGTTTTAAACGACTGGGAGGGAAGATCAGAAGAATGGTATTTCATGACACATAAAAATCATATGAAATTCCAGTTTCATTTTCCACAAGCACATTGTACTGGGCACAGCCGTGCGTCCACAGACCCTCCACGCCGATTCCCGCCCTGAGGCCAGAGTTCATAGTTGCGACAGAGACCGTCTGGCCCCCAAGGCCTGAGACGGGGGTTCACGCCGGGCCTGCTCTGGGAGGGGTGGCAGTGGCGGCTGGGGTGCTCAAGGGGCAGTCAGCAGGGAGGGCCACAGTGGGGCTTCAGCTGCAGGGCTGCAGGGCTTGGGGTCTGGGCACCTGCCTCACCCAGGGCCCCCGCACCAGTCCCACCAGCACTGGCTTTCCCAGGGGATCCTCCCCGCAAACTGGGGCAGCCACAGCCACGGCCACGGCCACAGCCACAGCCAAGGCCTGAACACAGGAGGACGGGCCAGCGCGGGCCCAGCTGCTCTGGGGAGAGGAGGGGGAGGGCGTCTCCTCCAGGGAGGGGCCACCCTCGGTCACCTGGGCCTCACAGCAAGAAAGGGCTCACATGAGGCCTGGGATGGAGGCTCCCCGTGGCTCCTCCCCTTGTCAGGCCCCCAACCAGGCTCTGCCCCACCCCGGGCCCGGGCCCAGCCGAGCCCCCAGTCCAGGCACGGAGACGCCCATTTCCCGGGCCCAGACCACGGTCCCTACCAATGGCCTCTCCACCCAGAACACAGCATCGCTCTCGGTTTCAGCCGAGGCCCGTGCAAGCCGGCCCTCGCCATCAGTGCGCACAACCAGTTCACTCCACGCCGGGGCCGGGGCCGCCCTGCCAGGACCTGGGCAGCTGAGTCCAGACCCACGCCCGGGGGCCCTGCTCCACACAGCCCTGCAAGCCGCTCCGGGCGTCCGGGTGATGGGTCGATGCTAAAGCGAGACCCTGGCCCATCCGCCTCTGCTCTCCACCCCAGCCCGGGCGGCTCCCGGGACTCCGGCAGCTGCTGTGCGCCCGGCGCCGCATGGAAACGCTAATGCCCGGGAATCCTGTTTCTTTTCATTATCGCCCCTCGAAGGAGCTTCTCCAGGCAGGCTTCCTACACACCTCCCCGCACGAAACTTTCATGCCGCAGATGCACAGTCGTCTGTTCTGTCCTCCGTGTACATCTGCGCTTTAAGGTAAAAAGAACAAATTTCTTCACCCGCAAAGATCTGAGTGCCACTCCCCTATGGAGAGCACGGGAGCAAAATAAAATGTGTTTTTAAAATTAATGGTGCCCGGCTGGTGTGGCTCAGTGGCTGGGCGTCGACCTAGGAACCTGGAGGTCACGGTTCGATTCTGGTCAGGGCACAGGCCCGGTTTGCAGGCTCCATCCCCAGTGGGGGGCGTACAGGAGGCAGCCGGCCATGGTTCTCTCATCACTGATTTCTCTCTCCCCCCCTCTCCCTTCCTCTCTGAAATCAGTTAAAACGTGTATCTTGTTTTAATCCGCCTACAAGGGGAGAGAGGGCGCCCTGTGGCCCTGGAATCAGCCCTCTGGTCTCTGCTCCCGGCCGCCCGTGTCGCAAACCCCGGCCGCGGGACCAAGGAGCCTCCTGCTCACACTCGGGGACTCTCTGGCCACCTGAAGGCCACCCTTTCAGTCAACAGGCATCCGGTCACCACCCGCTGCGGGTCCCTGCTGGCCCGGAAGCTCTGGGCCCGGCCCACCCAGCCCCTCGTCAAGCAGCACAGGGCCTGACAGTTACCCCTTCAAGATAAGGAACCAGGCAATCGAGGCATGAAGGGACCAAGGGCGCCAGGCCCTGCGGGACCCAGGGAGGAAGACTCAGCCGGGAGGGCGGGAACAGATGACCACCCACGGGGGCTGGCGTCCCTCTCTCGAAACCGATCCGGTGAGAGTATGGCTCCCAAGTGGTAAGGAAAGTGAACCAAAGTGGGGCAGGGTGAGGGATAACAGCAGGTACACGGGGCCGAGGCCCAGCTCGCCCCCCACAGGATGGAAGCGAGGGAAACCAGAGGGGACTTCCCGGAGGAGGGGGCCTCTGGACTAGCTCCTTGGGGAAGAACAGGCGCAGAGGAGGGCCGGTCTTCCAGCAAGGGCCGCAGCACAGGATGGGCAGAGAAGGCACGGGGCGGGCAGGCTGGAGCATCCGGGACGCAGGGGCAGGGCGGCACTGTGCTGGAGGTGTGGGCGGGAGAAACGCCCGGGGCCCCGGTCTGTGCAGTGTCCCCACAGCCCGGCTGCCCAATCTGTTCTTCAGGAGCACACCCGCCAGGGGTGTGGGCACGAGGCTGGGCGGGTGGTGCCCTAAAGGCTCAGACTGCGGACCACACGCCAGGGCTCTCTGCTGGCATCAGCACCCTCAGGCCCACAAGCCGAAGCCGCTCCGGCCGCGTGCGCGCTCCTCCTGCGATCAGCAGATCGTGGCCAGACCTAATTAGTTTAATTACAGCCAAGGGGGCTGCCAGGCATTTGGAATAAAAAAAATACAGCAGACCCTGCCAACTCCGGGAGGGCGTGACCAAGAGGCGGCGTGGGCCTCAGTGAATACCTCTGCGGGCCGGGCCCTGCACACAGCAGGTGCTCAATAAGTGCCCGTTGCTATTAAGCTCCTTTAGGGCCAATAATCCAGCTGAGATCAACTCAAGGGCGGGGGGTGGGGGGGATGGCACTCCAAAAGCTACCTTCTGAAAGATGACGTCACCACGAGAAGCCGGCACGGCCTTCTGAACCGACGGGACGTCATGGGGGCCTTCGAGCAGGACCGCAGACCGATGCCGGCGGCACAGTGGCCAGGTCCCCACGGTAAACAGGCCCGCGCTCCCCACCCGCCCATCCCCTGGGAACACACACACACACCACACACACACACACACACACACACACACACGGGGGCGCGCGCGCCATGAACCACCCAAGAAACGGGCCAGGGACGTCCGTCAGAAAGCCAGCAAGACGGCCGAGCGCAGCCTTGAAGCCATAATTTGCTTACACGTCCTGGACGGGAGACCTAAGTTCAAGTTTGTTTTGCCACTGACCCCCTGTGTGGCCTGGGGCCAGCGACCCTCCCAGTCCCTGCACAGCCATCGGTGGTAAAGACGAGGTCTGTCGTCGTGAATTCACAGGCGGAGCCACATCTGACTCCCGACCCAAAACGCAGGCCCCCGGAGCGCCTGCAGCAGCCACGCGGAGATCCCACGCGGAGATCGGTGTGACCAGCCCCGCCCTCTGAGGGCAGGTCGGGGAGGCCAGCCCTCATCCTCCTACGAGGACCGTAGTCACAGCGTCCCGGTGACCGTCCTCCCTCACTGAGCCCTCACAACGTGGCTAGGAGGTGGCGACCAGTATGGCCCCATTATACAGATGGGGAAACTGAGGCCCCAAAGCCGGTCACCAAGGTTTCAACCAGAGCATGTGGCCTCGAAGACACACAGACACCCACCTGGTTCTCCAACCACCCAGCCCCCTTCACACCCCTTCACCCGGGCCGGGGCAGGGGGGTGCCCACCGACGGCTCCAGGGACTGGGGAGGCCTCTGCACCTCCCGCACAGGGGCGGAGCCAAGCCAGCCCCCCTCCCCATCCCGCCTGAACCCCAGCTGGGCGGGCAGCTCCAGGGCCCAGCGGCCCCCCAGACCCAGCCTCTGCGATGCAGACCCACCCACCCCACGCTGTGCCCTGTGCCCGGGGCCCCTGCCACTTAGGGGCAGCCCCTGCCATTAGCCAGAGGCGGGCACTCCCACTCCAGGCCCTGCTCTGCCTCAGCAGCCCTCCTTCTCCTGTTCGGGTGTGGGGGGCAGAGGAGGGGCCTGGGTCTGAGGCCGCCCGTGCAGGGCGGTCCGGCCTCGGGCTGTGGGCACTGGCGGCGCCTAAGGACGGTGCTGGCGGCGCCCAAGGCCAGGCTGCAGGGCGGGCACCACAGGGCTCCCTGGGGCGGCCGCCGCCCTGGTCCTGGCGGGTGCGGGCTGACCGAGAGGCGGCAGCCCCTCGGGCTTTGTCAGAGGCCACCTCACCCTGCCCCTGGCCGGGAGGGTCCCATCTCCCCGGCAGCACAGTCAGGCCAAAGGGCAGAGGCCACGGAGCCAGCCTGGAGGCCGTGACTCACCCAGCCCGTCCGGGCACCCTGTGAACCGGGCACCCTGTGAACCGGGCACCCTGTGAACCGGGCACCCTGTGAACCGCCCTTGTGCACTGGGCTCGCCGGCGCCGCGAGGGAGGGGCCAGGGCAGGGGGGCCAGGCCCGGGCTGGGCCTCACAGCACGCTGGGTGGGGGTCCCGCGACCCCAGAAAGGCGGAGGGGAGCCTCGATTCCCTAAGTCTTCGCCAAGGCCCCTTCAAAGGCCAAGAAAGGCGGCCGGCGAGCAGACCTGCTCCTACCCAACAGCGACCACCCGGCCTCGGCCCGGCAGGGCCACCCGAGGGCGCCCGCCGACGGCCCCAACGGGAGGGGCGAGGGGGCTCCCTTCCCGCCAAGTGGCGGGGCCCGAGGCCGGCTCAGCCCGCGGTGGTCCGGGAGGCGGAGGCCGAGCGGGGCGGCGCCCGGACCCGCCCGCTCCCGCCGCCCCGCGCGCCGGCCCCGGCGCCGAGGGGGATCCCCGCGACGCCCGTCGAGGCCCCGGGCGGGACCTGGCCGGCCTCGGCCTCCGCCTCCGGGAGCGCGAGCGGCAGCGCAGGGCGCCCCGCCGGCCGGAGTCTCCCCGCGCCCGGGCAGGCCCGCGGGCGGCGGCGCGCCCTCCGCTGGAGGGACTTCGGGCAACTTCGCGCCTCGGAGTCGCCGGCTCCGCGGCCCGGGACGCCCCCCCGCGCCCCCTCCGGCGCCCGGCCACCGTCCCGGGGCGCCCCCCCCGCGCCCCCTCCGGCGCCCGGCCCTCACCTGGGACATCTGCGGCCGGAAGTTGACGTCCTTGAGGTCGATGGAGCCGGGGGACAGGTTGTGCAGCAGCTGGCACAGCAGCACCCCGTCCCGCAGCGCCTGCGCCAGGTCGAAGGCCACGGCCGAGGGCCACACCACGCGGTGGTTGGGCGGCAGGACCCTGCAGTCGATGAGCCAGCGGCCGCACTGCCGCCACTGCTCCATGGCGCCCGCTCAGCGCCGCGCGCCCGCCCGAGTGCGGCGGCCGCGGGGCATCCCGCCCGGCCGGGGCGGGGCTTCGAGCGGGCGCCCCGGTCCCCGCCGCTCCCTCCGCTCCCTCCCCGGGCTGCGCGCGGGCCGCGCCTCCCGCCCACGTGCGGCCGCGGGGTGGGCTCCGGGCAGCGCGCCGGCCCCGTTCACACACACGAGTCCCCGCGGGCCCCGGGCCGGGCTCCACGCCGTCCGCCGCCGCAGCGCTCCGCAGTCGGCCCCGCCGCGCGCCGCATTCTGCGCTCGGGGCGCCCGCCGCCGCCGCCGTTCCTGCCCCGCCCGAGACAAAGGCCCGGCGGGCCGCTCGCCCCGCGCGTCCCGGGCCTGGGCCGCCCTCGCCGCCGCCGCTTTGTTCCCGCCGCCCGCGGGCTCCGCGCTCCGACTCCGAGGCAGCGGTTCGGGGCGCGGGGCGGGGGCGGGGGCGGGGGCGGGGGCGCGGCAGCCGCCGGGCGGGGCGGGGCGGGGCGGGGCGGGGCGGGGCGCGGGCCTGGCACCTCCCCGCGACCGAGCGCCGCCCCCGCGCCCACTCCGCTTCCTGCCCCGCGGCCGCCCGCACAAGTGGCGGGGGGCGGAGGGCGGGGGCCCGCGGCGCCCGGACTCTGGGGAGCTCTGCGCCCGGGGCCGGCGGCCTCGCCGGTGGACGGTCGGCCGGTCGCTTCTCCGCTTCCTCCCCGTCGCGCCCCTGGACGCGCTGGGCCGCTCCGCGCGGCCTCCGGGAAGGACGACACGGAGGGGCCCCCGACGGGGTGCGGCCTCCCCGCCCCTCGGCCCACCGGGCGGCCCCCCGGGGTGACTTGAGGCCGGCGGTGCGCGGGCGGGGACGCACCCGCAGCTCCGTTCCTTCGCCTGGCGTGGGGACCGGCTGGAGGCCGCCTTTCCGACCCGCAGAGGGCGGGGACGCCCCTGCCTTCCGACCCAGAGGCCCGCACTGACCACGCGCAGCCGCCCCGACGCCTGCGGTCCGGGCTGGGCTCGGGCGATGAGGAGCTGCGAGAGGGAAGGAGAGGCCAGGCGGCCGGCCGCGCCCTGCCTGCCGCTGCTGGGTCCCCGGCCGCTGCCCTGAACTCTTCCCCCGGGCCTGGACGGGGGGCTGGGGGGGGGCTCCCCGCAGCTGGACGGGGCGGGGGCTCCCCGCAGCTGGACGGGGGGCTGGGGGGGGCTCCCCGCAGCTGGACGGGGGGCTGGACGGGGGGGGGGGGGCTCCCCGCAGCTGGACGGGGGGGGGGGGGGGGCTCCCCGCAGCTGGACGGGGGGCGGGGGGGCTCCCCGCAGCTGGACGGGGGGGGGGGGGGGCTCCCCGCAGCTGGACGGGGGGCGGGGGTCTCCCCGCAGCTGGACGGGGGGGGGCTCCCCGCAGCTGGACGGGGGGGGGGGGGCTCCCCGCAGCTGGACGGGGGGGGGGCTCCCCGCAGCTGGACGGGGGGCGGAGGGGGGCTCCCCGCAGCTGGACGGGGGCGGGGGGCTCCCCGCAGCTGGACGGGGGGGGGGGGGGCTTGGGGACATAAAGAGCCCATCTGGCCGCGAAGGGGATCTGACTCGGCTGTCAGGAGCCCTGGGTCCGCACCGCTGACGGGTGGGCCACCCGAGCCCGCTCTGAGAGGCAGGTGTGCGGCCGGCAGCCTCGAGGGGCCCCTGCCTTGGACACTTGTGCTTGAACCTGCACCTTTGTCCGCGGGGGCGACACCTCCCACTTCATTTCTAACCCAGAGGGGTCCCCTGGGCCCTCTGCTCTAGGACCTGCCCCTTCCCAGACTGAAGAGGAAGCGCGGCCGGAGAGAGGTGGGGGAGCTGGCCCCTGAGGGCGCACAGGGCGGTGGGGGGGGGGAGGAGAAGGGGGAGAGTGGGGCCGAGGCCCGTGAGCTCCCCGCTCCTGTCCAGCATCCTTCCTCGGAGGAAACGGGTGTGGCACCACGGTGGCCGTGGCCCCTGAGGGCACACAGGGCCGGAGGAGGAGGAGGAGGAGGAGGAGGAGGACGAGGAGGACGAGGAGGAGGACGAGGAGGACGAGGAGGAGGAGAGTGGGGCCGAGGCCCGTGAGCTCCCCGCTCCTGTCCAGCATCCTTCCTCGGAGGAAACGGGTGTGGCACCATGGTGGCCGTGGCCCCTGAGGGCACACAGGGCCAGAGAGGAGGAGGAGGACGAGGAGGATGAGGAGGACGAGGAGGAGGAGAGTGGGGCCGAGGCCCGTGAGCTCCCCGCTCCTGTCCAGCATCCTTCCTCGGAGGAAACGGGTGTGGCACCATGGTGGCCGCGCTCAGGAAGGACTCTGCCTCTGGGTGGAAGACGCCAGCCTTGACGGAGACAAAAGCAGACCATCTCACCGCAAAGCGGGGCACAGAGCCTGAACCCCAGCCCCTCCAGCCTCCGTCTGAGAGCCAGCTGGCAATGCCCGCTCCTCCCCTGCAGAAGGGAGAGCACCCACCGGGTCGGACACCCTGGGGTGAATGAATAGCACTGATTAGAGGCTTTGCACGGCCCCCAGCCCCTCCCTCAGGGTGCCCTCTTCATGGCGCCCCATCCATGCCTGTGTCTCTCTCCCACAGGTAGCTCCCCCAGCAAGAAAGGGGCCTCTGTCCTTGAGCCCTTGGCCTTCCTGCCTGGGCAGAGGCCCAACCTGACCGGTGAGCCCGGGGCCCACACAGGCTGGGGCAGCCAACCTGCAGGCGGCCCTCTGCTGCCCCCTGGTGGCCGTGGAAGGCACTGTCGCCACCTGGCTGCCCCTTCTTGAGTGCCACTGCCCAGCTCCACTGGGAATAGTCAGCCCGCCCACTGTGTGGGCCTGAGCCAATCACAACACTTCCCTGAGTCCCAGTTTGGGGTGTGTGGTTTTTTTTTAATGTATTTTTATAATATATTTTTATTGATTACAAAGAGAAGGGAGAGGGAGAGACAGAAACACCAATGAGAGAGAATCATCGATTGGCTGCCTCCTGCAGGCCCCCTACTGGGGATCGAGCCCACAGCCCAGGCCTGTGCCCTGACCAGGAATCAAACGGTGACCTCCTGGTTCATAGGTCGACGCTCAACCCCTGGGCCACGCCGGCCGGGCGGCTTCTGTTTCTCAGGTGCCAGGTGGCTGACCCAAGAGCTCTGGCTGTGGTGCCTGCAGCGTAGGCTCTGGGGGTCAACGCAGAACCCAGAGAACTCCACGCCACGGCCCGCCCAGAGCTAGTGACACTGCCCTGGCCTTGGCGGGAGGCAGCCCCATCCTGGGGCCCTTCCTGGAGCAAAAGGTGGGCACAGCCGAGGGGAGGTGCCTGCTGGCCCTGCTGCCCGGCCGGACCCAGCGCCAGTGACCTGAATCCTGGGACAGTCCCATCACCCTGCAGTATACCCACGCCCCTGGCTGTCACCCCCACCACCCTGCCTGCCGCGCTCTGTCTGTCTCTGTGGAGCTGCCTGTTCTGGACGTTTCTATAAATGGGCCAAATACCATGTGGCCTTGTGTCTGGCTCTTCTCACTCATGTTGTCCAGGATCCACAAGGACTTTATTCCTGTTTGTGGCTCATGGTGAGTGGAATCCATTCTAGTGACACATTTTATTTAAGCCAATGTGTCTGAAATAGTGTCCTTTCAACGTGCAATCGGCCTGCAAACGTGCTGATGAGATATTTTACGTTCCACTTTTCAGGTTAAAGTTTCCAAAATCCACTGTGTGCTTTACACTCTGAGCACATGTCAGCTGGGGCACTAAATTCTCCCCAGACACATTTGATGGGTACTCAGGTGTCGCAAAATGTATCGTCGAAGAAGGAGACCCAAATATATTTACAAGTTTGCCCAACACTGAACTGAGTATCAAACTTTAAGTTAATTAAAAATAAACACAATTAAACATTCTGTAGCCTCACGTGGCTCAGTGGCTGCTGCCACACTGGGGGCGAGGGGCTGTCCCAGCCGTGTGATGTTGCAGAAGCATTCGTGTTCTGTGTTGTTTTTTATTACTGATTTCTAGAGAGAGAGGAAGGGAGAGGGAGGGAGAGGGAGAGGGAGAGAAACGTGATGAAAGAGAAACATTGACCGGCTGCCTCCTACACGCCCCCCAACTGGGGATGGAGCCTGAAACCCAGACATGAGCCCTGACCAGGAATGGAACCATGACCTCTTGGTCCATGGGTTGACACTCAACCACTGAGCCACACCGGCTGGGCCGTCTTCTGTGTCCTGGCCTGTGAGGTGGGTCGGGGTCCCGTGGGATTACCGAGGAACACAAGGACCGTACGATGGACAGTTTTCTCCATCTTCTCAGAGTTCCCGGGAGACAAGGAACAGACGTTCCTGTGTGAGTCTGGGGGCTGAGAAGGGCTGTGTCACACTCACCACGGCGTGGCCACGGCCTTCTGGCCTCTTCCCCACGTGACCCCTGCAGCCCTCCTGCCCCCGAGGAGGGAGTGACCTTTCTGTCCCACACAGCTGATCATGCTCCCTGTGTCCCCACAAAGTCTGCACGTCCCTGTACAGGGCAGTGCTGTTCACAGGAGCCAGGGCAGGCCACAACCCGTGTCCATTGACGGCGAATGGACAGAGCGTGGTCCACCCGGAGCCTGGGTGTCCGTCAGACCTAAAATCGAGTGCAGCTCTGACATGCTACGCCATGTGCTTCCAATCGCTGTGCTGGGCCAGGGGCCAGGCACGGCGGGCGGGTCTCCCGGGACCCCGTCTCCATGAAGTGTCCGGCATCAGGGCACCTACCGACGGCAAGAACGGTGGGGCCGGGGCCGGGAGGAGGGGCGTGGGGAGAGGGTGCTGAAGGGGGCAGAGCTCCATGCGGAAGATGGGAGAGGCCTGGAGAGGATGGCGGCGGCAGCTGCACAGCCGTGTGAATGCACCTCGTGCCCTGAGCCGTGCCCTCAAAAACGGTGACGGTGGCCCTGGCCAGGGTGGCTCCGTGGATAGAGCGTCAGCCCCCAGACTGAAGGGTCCCGGGTTCGATTCCACTCAAGGGCACGTATCTCAGTTGCAGGCTCGATCCCCCGGCCCCGGTCTGAGCGTGTGAGGGAGGCAACCAACTGCTGTTCTCTCTCACATTGCTATTTCTCTCCCTCCCTCCCTCTTACCCTCCCTTCCACTCTCTCTAAAATATCCATGGGAAATACCGTCGGGTGAGGACTGACCAAAGTGAGAAACGGTGAAGGTGGTCAGTGTTATGGTCTGAGGGTCTCACCAGACACCTCGTGCGTCCCAGCTCCCCACCCCCACTCCCCACTTACCATAGCACTGGGCTCCTGCTGCCGAGGCCAGCCAGTCCTGATGGCATGACAGGGTCCGCCTCCCGGGACACCCCGGCACACGTGTCCGAGTGGGGGAGATGGGCCTGGGCCGCAGGATCTCATACCCTTGAATGGCGGGAGAGTCATTGTTGGAACCATGGACCCCGATTCCAACAAACTCAATAATGACATTTATCAGGTAATCAGAAGACTGTGAGCACGGACCAGGGATGAGCTACTATGAGTAACTGTTCCTTTAAGATGGGGGTGGGGTCGTGTTACTGTGGCTATGTATGAGAACGCCAACGTGTTTACAGGTGAAATAATATGATGTCTGGCATCAGCTGCTGTCTATGTTCTCACAACCTGTCATTTGCTTCCTATTTTGAAATCTTTGTGTGCGTGTGAAACATTACATACAGGAAGATGCAGAAAACATTCATGTACAGCCCTAGCAGGTGTGGCTCAGTGGAGAGAGCGTCGGCCTGTGGACTGAAGGGTCTCAGGTTTGATTCCAGCCAAGGGCACATGCCCGGGTTGTGGGCTCGATCCCCAATGGGGGGCGTGCAGGAGGCAGCTGATCCATGATTCTCTCTCATCATTGATGTTTCTCTCTCCCTCTCCCTCTCTCTCCTTCTCTGAAATCAATAAAAAAATATTTTTAAAACACACACACACACATTAACGTACAGCTTAGTGCAGCGTCACAGAGTAAGAACCCACGTACTCAGCACCGAGTCAAGAATCAGACTTTGACGAGACCCCAGAAATCCTCAGCGAGTCTTTTCCGAGGCTTACCCCCCTCCATTCCCCCAAAACTCACACCGATGCACTGACGCCTGTGGCCCTCACTTTCTTCTGCAGCGTTACCCCCTGCACCCGCAACCGTCACACTGCCCGTGGGGTAACATTCTTTTTGAATTTTATGTAAACCAGCAGGTGGGCGGGCTCTCTTGCATCAATACGATATTCGGTTTCTGTGATGCACGTGTGGGTGTTGGGGCGTGTGTGCTGCGGTTCATTCACTTTCACGCCCAAGCACAGCACTCCCGTGACGCCGCCCCATGCATTTCCCGATCCACTGACGGCGGCGGGCCCTGGGGGCCCTGGGGAGTCTCGGGGTGACCTGTGAGGCCTCCTGCCGCCTGGCACACCCTCGGCCGTGTGTGCGTGCACACAGCTCCTCGATGTGTCCCTGGGCGTGGAAGCGCTCCACCCGGGATATGGGAGCCCTCAGACTGAGTGGAAAACGACACGTTTAGTGGAAATGGCATGTTTTATGGGCTGGTTTTCTTTCCTGTGGCCTGTTTATGTTGTTTTCCAAAGGGCCCGTCCATGGCCTCGGGCAGCGTGAGATGGTGACCAGCCCCCACACTCTTGCCATCGCTGGCTGGCACTCGGTCTGGGCAATGTTTTTTGCGTTGAGACTTCCTGTGGATGTGAGTGGTTTCGCGTTGTTTTGATTTGGATTTTCCTGGTTCCCTTTTTTAAACTGTCCGTTTGTCTCTTTTTCTTATTAAGTCGCAGAAAAATGTTTATGTCTGACGGGAGACCTGCCTATTTATAAATGAGTGGCGGCCAGCCCCAAACCCACCTGCTGAGTGCCCCCCCTCCCCCCAGCGCCCCCCTCCCCCGCCTCAGGTTCTGCCCTTAGGGGTGCTACAGGGGTTTATAACAGCTTCTGTTTTAAGTCCCCTTTAAATTTTTTAAAGATATATTTTTATTGATTTCAGAAAGGAAGAAAGAAAGAAAACATCAATGATGAGAGAGAATCATGGATTGGCTGCCTCCTGCAAGCCCCACACTGGGATGGATCTTGCAACCCGGGTATGTGCTCTGACTGGGAATGGAACCCTGACCTCCTGGTTCATAGGGCGAGGCTCAACCACTGAGCCATGCCTGCTGGGCTTCTAGTTACCTTTTTTTTTTAATTGATTTTTCACAGAGAGGAAGAGAGAAGGGATAGAGAGGAACATCGATGAGAGAGAAACATCGATCAGCTGCCTCCTGCACACCCCCTACTGGGGATGTGCCTGCAACCAAGGTACATGCCCTTGACCGGAATCGAACCTGGGACCTTTCTGTCCGCAGGCCGACGCTCTATTCACTGAGCCACACCGGTTTCGGCTCTAGTTACCTTTTTATTGTTGTTTTTAGGACTAGTTTTCTTTCCCCCTGTGAGCTATTTGTGTACCATTTACATGCTTTGAAAGGTGTTGAAACTGGCGCACGGTTTTGCACACGGTCTGTGTCCTCGTGAAGAATGAAGCCCACAGCTGCGGGCTCAGTGCTCTGGGGACGTCCTTCGCGTCATTTCCTGATGAGCACCAGAGGGGAGCTTTCAGCACAACTCAGTCCCAGAAAGGACAGAGCCTCCCAGGGGTGTCACCGGGCCGGGCGGGGACCTGCTGACCTGCGGGAATTCAAGACCTAGTTCGGACAGTGTGCCCAGGGCAGCACTAAATTATTTAAAAAACAATTGCATCAGTTCCTAGGAGTGAGAATGCTAATAGCTAAAGTAGCAAGCAGCTGCACAAAGTACCGTCAATAAAGTGCCAGGACCAACAATGAGGTGGGAGGACCGGGGCTGGGCGCACCGCTCCCCAAGCCCCTCCTCCAGCGGCAGGCCCCGCCCTCCCCAAGCCCCTCCCCCAGCGGCAGGCCCCGCCCTCCCCAAGCCCCTCCTCCAGCGACAGGCCCCGCCCTCCCCAAGCCCCTCCCCCAGCGGCAGGCCCCGCCCTCCCCAAGCCCCTCCTCCAGCGGCAGGCCCCGCCCTCCCCAAGCCCCTCCTCCAGCGGCAGGCCCCGCCCTCCCCAAGCCCCTCCCCCAGCGGCAGGCCCCGCCCTCCCCAAGCCCCTCCCCCAGCGGCAGGCCCCGCCCACAAAGCCCGCGCTCCGGCCCCGCCCCCGCTTCCCGGGGAGATCGATGGCTCCGGCTCATCGCGCGGGCCTACCCGTCCTCGGCGCTCGGCTCGGCATGCCTGCGGCGCTGCCATGGAGACGCGGCCCTGCGGCCCACTGGCGCCGCCTGGGTCTGCGCCGCGGCCCGGCCCGGGCGTCGCCGCGACCCCACGGCGCGGGTGACGGAGCGAGCGCGGGCGGGCAGCGGGGGAAGGGGACCCAGGATGCGGGGGGGGCGATGGGGACGTGCCATGAGGGGACCGGGGTGCAGGCAGGGCGAGGGGGCCCCGGGGTGCTGGGGAGAGGGTGGGGACGTGCCTCGGGGCATCCGCGGCGCAGGGGGAGGGGGGCTCAGCAGCAGCCCAGGTGAGCAGGGCCTGGGCCTGCCGGAAGGAGAAATGAACTTGAAGGCTGGGGGGGCACCTGAGGGGCGGGGGGGGGGGCGCTTCCCTGTCTGGCTTGCAGCTGACCTCAGGTTTCTTTCCAGGGCCGCCCATGCCTGGAGCAGAAAGAAGGCGCTGGTGCTGGTGAGGGCCAGGCGGGCCTCAGCCTGCCGCCCAGGTAACCGCCCTCCCCGTCGGGCTGGCCTGGGAGCAGGCCCGGGGGCCTGTGCCTTGTGAGGTTAAGACTTGCTTCGGCCCTGGCCGGTGTGGCCCAGTGGACGGAGCGTCGGTCTGCGGACTGAGGGGTCCCGGGTTCGATTCCCGTCAAGGGCATGGACCTTGGTTGCGGGCACATCCCCAGTGGGGGGCGTGCAGGAGGCAGCTGACGGATGTTCCTCTCTCATCATTGATGTTTCTGGCTCTCTGTCCCTCTCCCTTCCTCTCTGTGAAAAATCAATAAAATATATTTTTTAAAAAAAAAGAAAAGAAAGACTTGCTTCACTGATATGGACACTCACGCTCCAGTAAGCCGTGTGCCAGGACACCCCACCCCTTAGCTAGAAAGAGGACGAGGACCCGGCTCCCAGTCTAGGCCTTCCCAGGGCGACCAAAACGGGAACCATGTGGGCAGCTGGGTTTCGCACCGACCCCGGGTTCAGATTCTGGGTCACAAACCCTGCCGCTGCCCCCCTCCCCCATCCCTGACGGTGTGCTCTTTCCTGCAGGACCACCTGGGGGAAGCCTGCAGACTAGCCTGACCAGGAGCCCCGAGCAGACGCTGGCTCCACACCCAGCGGCGCCCCAGATCACCCTGCTGCGCGGAGCCGCCCCAGGCTCCCGTGGGGGCAGGCGGCCATGGGCGCTGCCAGGGACTTCTGTCGAGCTGCAGAGTGCCCTTTCGGTGGGCACCTCTTTTCAAGTTAAGCGGGCCAAGCCCTGGTGTCAGCATCACAGCAGACACTTGACGAATCTCCCCCCGCCCCCCCGCAGGTAGGTGCCTGGTCCCGGTCCACGCCACACCCAACAGAGTGCACACAGCTGTCACCCGGAGCCACGCTTACCCGCTTGTCCTCTCACGGAAGGTCTTAGGTGTCTTCAGAATGCTCAGCGGCTCCTCTCCAGCGTCCCCGCAACACCACCCTCACCAGGG
Organism: Ia io; assembly: GCA_025583905.1. Taxonomy (NCBI): domain Eukaryota; kingdom Metazoa; phylum Chordata; class Mammalia; order Chiroptera; family Vespertilionidae; genus Ia; species Ia io. Next base: position 2,331,997 of record JAJQQW010000017.1, on the reverse strand, counting down.
TGCCGCCCCCCAACTTCCCGAACCCTCGTCTCAACCATCACATTAAACAAGGAACCAACCCTCAGACCCGCAGCTGGAAAGGGTGCGCCTCGGGGCGGTCGGTGCAGCCGTGAGGACCGGCCCGGCCACAGCTCGGAGCGCTGGCCCGGGATGAGCGGCCGGGTCCCGCTGGCGGAGAGAGCCCTGTCCGAAGGCCACGCCCGGCGGCGGTACAGGGACACCTCCCTGCTCATCTGGCAGCAGCAGCAGCGGGAGCTGGAGTCGGTGCCGCCCGGGACCTACCTGAGCAGGAGCCGCAGCATGTGGTACTCACAGTACGGGAACGAGGCCATCTTGGTCCGAGACCGAAACAAGCTCGAGGTCTCCCGGGACACGGGCCAGTCCAGGTTTTGCTCAGTGATGTGACCGCCCTGTGCGAACCGGGGCCCGGGTGTCCGCGTGAGCATGGCCGCGTTCCCGTCAGCTGCCTGTGGCTTCCCAGGCCTCACGGGGAGGCTGAGTAGTGAACGTGAGGACCCAGCGACGGTGCAGGAACCTGTGGCCCCCAGGTTCCGAGCCGCTGGGCAGTGTCATGTGGCTGGTCAGCTGGCCTCCAGCTGCCCAGGTGCTGCGGGCACAGCAGGCCCGGGCACCCCGCTGGGTGTGCTTTTCATATTCCAGAAACCAACCAAGAGGGCACCCTGCTTACCAACAACCTTTCCAAGCTTGGGAGGTTGTGTTTGCTTTCTTGTCATTTTAATTACGGTGACATTCAATATTATATCAGTTTCAGGTAGTAGGTTGCTTTTTTAAAAACATCTTTTTATTGATTTCAAGAGAGGAAGGGAGAGGGAGAGAGAGATAGAAACATCAATGATGAGAGTCATGGACCGGCTGCCTCCTGCACGCCCCCTACTGGGGATCGAGCTCACAACTCGGGTATGTGCCCTGACCGGGAATCGAACCACGACCTCCTGGTTCTTAGGTCGAGGCTCAACCACTGAGCCACGCCGGCCGGGCGGCCGTAGGTTCCTTTTAATATCCACTTCTGCCTGGTGAAGAATGATCTAGGAAAAGGTGAAGGAGCAGGCATCTCCCGGTGGGAAGTCTACCTGCAGGACCAGGATGTCACGCACAGGCCGACACAGCTGCCTTTGAATCTAGTCGCCGAAATGGTCGGTACAACGCACTGGCTCCCGAACACGGAGGACTGCGGCCAGCGCGCGTGAACAGTGAGAAACCCGGAAGCACCTTCCCGTCGCCCCAGTTCCTTGCGGGCGGGGCTGGGACGGCAGGTTCCGGATGGACAGAATCAGCGGGCCCGAGGCTGCCGCCCCGCCATCCACAGCGCCCGGTGCTGGTCCCTGTCCCGCATCTGCTGTGTCACGTCCGCGTGGCTGTGCGCACGGAAGGACCGCTGCCGAAGCCGGTGGTTCTTTCAATAAACACCCTTCAGGGCTCTGCTCGCTCCTGTGTCTGTGTTGGTCCGTGATGTGTTCCTTGGCTTTCTCTTCTTAGTGTCTCATGATTGCTAACCCCCAACACAGAAATCTGGAAGGCGAAGCCACAGTAACATCCCACCCCCCAGAGACGCACAGATGCCGTCCCGCGGCCACACGGTCCCGCAGTGCCCTCCAGGCGGCGGCCCCTGGGCGCCGTTTTGGATTTTCCTCCTTGCTCCGCTGCGCAGACGGTGTTGACATGGCCCCCGACGGGCAGCGCGGGGGAGCCCCGTGGGTGGGAGCGTCTTGCTGTCACCGTGCACGCTGCATTCCCTGCGCCTCCCTGGGCGAGCTGGTCGGCCGACACGGAAGGGAACGCTGTGGGGTCACCTCGCTTCCCCAGACGCTCCCATCCAGCCCAGGCCTGGTCCCTGCTGACGGTTCTCGGCCACATGCTGCCTGTCGCCGCCCGGTGCTGGAGGGAAGCCTGTCCCTCCTGCACAGTGAGGCCCCTGCGGGCAGGGCGCTGCCCTGGCACCCAGCAGAGGCGCAGTCCTGCTCGGGAAGAGCCCCTTCATGACGCGCTGGGAGGGCCTGTGCCCACAGCCCTAAGACTGGGTGGTGCTGGCTTGGCCCGGCATGGAGGCAGCACCCGGGGGTCCGCTGGCCACGGCCGGGGCCTGCATGGGTGGGTGTGCAGGTGACCGTGCCCTGGGGCACGCGGGCACAGCTGCCTGCCTGAGGGACACGCTGCCCGTCCTCGGGGAGGGGCTAAGTCTGGACAGGCGAGTGTGGGTGGGACCGGCCAGGGTGCCCGCCAGCGCCAGCCTGGCAGTGGGATGCCTGGGGCCGGGACTGGGGCCAAGAACCTTTTCCGGGCCGGCCAGGTTCGAGAGTGGTGTCAGGACGCCTCCTTCATTCCCCACTGAAGGGAGCGGGGAGCCTCGGCCCATAAACCGTCTGGGCTGGCGTGGTGTTGGGGGAACATCTGCTGGGCCTGCAGGACGTGTGTTTGAAGCCTGAAGTCCTGGGAACCTCAGGAACCCCGAGTGCAGACAGAGGCGCAGGAGCAGCAAGGACTGGAGGGTGGGGGAACCCGCACTCCAGGGGTGGGCGTTCCAGAGGCCCCTGCACAGGTGCCTCGCCGGGCTGAGGGCGGAGTTCCGGGCGCAGCTTGGGGTGTTCCCGCCGAGAGCTCCAGGCCAGGGGCGCGAAGGGGAGTGCTCCCGCCCCGACCAAGCGCCCAGCGCGGAGCCGCCGGACACACAGGAAAAGGCACACGCAGCACCTCCTTTTTTATTTTTATTTTTTTGCTTTTATTATGAAAACAAAACAAATGCCCCAGGAGAAGGGTCCATGATTACCAGAAACATCAGCGTACTTCCTACCATTTTATTCCGTGGTGTGGAGGCCAGCATTGCAGTAAACAAGCTAAAACTACTTACAATGGACTCATTTTCAGTAACTGACATTTACAGGAATATACTAGAAACGGCACTAAAAAGTTTAAGAAAAGGTACGGTAAACTCGCATGCACATCATACAGAAAAGTAACGTTTTAAATATAAAAAGGAAAACTTCGGGAAGCGTCAACGCGAGGAGGGAGCAGCCCCGCTCTGGACGCCACGCGGGGGCTGCCTTTCCCCGGACGACGGTAAAACGTGAACCCGCAAAAGAACAAACCCAAACAGAAAGGCAACGTATCTTACAGCGGGTGGTGAGCAAGGCGCGTCCGGCCGCAGGAGCACCCTGCCCTGAGCCTCGAGGTCACGGTCACGAGGCCGCTTCCAAAGCCATTCCCCCGCGTGGCCAACCTGCTTAACACGCGGGAACTTCCCTTAAAGGCTCAGGCCCCTCGCTCCCCGCCTGCAGGGCCCCCGGCCCGCACGCAGCCCTCGGTGCGGGAGCTGCCCTGCCCGGCCAGCTGCGGCCTCCCCAGCAGAGGGACATGACCAACAGCCACGGGTGAGCGGAGGCTGGAGGAGGGGCCCAGACGCGCGAGAGCCGGGCTGTGCAGTCTGGACAGAAAGCCGCAGAGCCTGCGGCACCGATGAGCCACACAGCTCGGCGGGACGGCGGCCGGGGGAGGTCCGAGAACCCGCTGGCTCCCTCCGTGCTCCACTCTGGGGCCGGGTGCTCCTCCCGCTAGCAGCTCCCCCGGGTGACCCTTCGCTCCCCACGCGGGGCTGGTGCTCCACGGGAGCCCCCAGGCATCACGCTGGGCCTGTTGGCGCCGCGCGCACCCAGGAGACCCTGCTCGCCCAGCGGGCACTGGTTCCTTAGTCGTAGGTTAAATGTGCCGCCAAAGGCCTCTTTAGAAAACGCTTTGAAAAACTAGGGAAACTTTAAAAATGGACAAGTTTTAAAACCCACTTATATATTTCTTATAAACAAAACTTAAAAGTTTAACAAGCTGGCTCAGAACTCACCAAGCGTCGGGGTCCCCAGCAGTAAGGAAAATGGAACTGCACCCCCGCCCTCAGCAGAGCTCGGACCCACCGCCCAGAGCTGATGTGGGCGGGACCAGCAGCGCGGTTCTTAAAAAGCGCCACCTCTTAGGGCACTGCTGAGGAGCCCCACCCGCCCAGACCAGCACCCCGGCTGCCCCTCTGCACCCACACAGGCGGGGCCCGGGGCTGCCTGGGAGACGCCCCGTCTCAGCCATTTCTGCTGAATGGAAAAGGCTTGAGCAGGGGGCCCTGTGTAGTCCTGGGGGGGCCTCCTGGAGCCAGAGGCTCTTTGACCCCCAAGAGCGGCTGGAAGACGGCATGGGGCAGCGGGGCGCAGTGCCCCCCAGGCGGCCTGGAGGTGAGGGGCCGCATCCAGGGCCGGACCGGGGCGGGAAGGCCGAGCGTGCACGCCCGGCCAGAGCCACGCTGCTGGGGACCCAGGCGGGCGGTGCGGGCATCCCTGCGCTCACAGGCCTGCGGGAGCCTCCGGGCAACACAAAACCAGAACATACCTTCCGTTAGACTCTGTATATTATTCTTCTTTTCTTTACAATAGAAAGTTAAAAATCAAGACTTAGATTTACTATACATTTTCCCCCTCAGATTACAAAGTTTATATTATATAGCTGGGGTTCCCTAAACCTGTTTCTTTTAAGACAGTCCTAGAGAGACCAGGGAGTACAAAACAACTACACAAGAAGGGGCCCGCGTGCTGCGGCGGGAGCGCCTGGGGCGTCTCGGGGCCACACGGAGCGCCCCCCCCCCCAGCCCGGGGCGCGGAGCACGGCAGGGACGTAGCACCTGGAGCGCCTGGGCTCCGCAGACCGGGAGGCCTGCGTCTCTGCTGTTTTTAATGCGTTTCTTTTCTGTTTTTCTTTTCTATTTTTTAAAAAAATGACCAATGGTGTTAATAAATAAAGTATTCATATATACACGAGAGGGGGGCGACGGTTCTGGAGTGTGCGGCCGCGGCAGCGCTGACGAGGGGGGACACACGCAGGGGGGACTTTCGTAGAAAATTGCTGAACCTTACAAAAAGTCTCCTTTTTTTTATCTTTTTTTTTTTTTAAGTTGAGGTAAAAGTTTCAGTGTATGAAACCTGCACACGCAGCCACTGGACCCCCCGGGAGCTCCTGGCGTCACGAAGGTCAGAAAACCTCACAGCCCCTTCCACGCCGCCCCTGGCTGCCCCCTCTCCCCCGCAAAGCTCAGTCGGAGCCACTAGGACGGCCGCCTGGCCCCGCGCCACTTCCCACGCGGGCCCACCGCCCTCGGCCCCTGCAGCAGGCGGCGGCCCTGGGACACGGGGCGGAAGGGACGGAGCCAACAGCTCCCGAATACAGAGCCGCACCGGGGAAGGGGCTGCGCAGGGCCGCTCCGCCGCCATCGCCCTCGCTCTCCTCCGGCCACCAGGCGAGCGTCTGAAGCTGTCACCTCTGAGCGATCGGACTCGGCGGCAAAGACAAGACTCGCTGCGGACGCACACCGTCTCGCTGTCCGGCACGCACACGAGACGACCGACCTCTGACCTAGGAAAGCGACAACGGAGGAGGCCGGAACCCTGGATGAAAGAGGACCCTGCGCAGCGTGAACAGAAGTAGTATATTGACTGTGGGGGGCACTGCGGAGGTCGGCGCGGGCGCGGGCGGGGGCCGCGGGCGGAGTGGCCAGGCCCGGCCGCCTCACTCCGAGTCGCTGCTGTCCGAGCTGGATCCGCTGGAGCTGCTGCTCGCCGACTCCGAGGAGCTGCTGCTGCTGAGCCGGGAGGGCCCTCCGGGGGGCGCCGCCCGATTTCTCTGGGGGAGACGCAGCGGGTGAGAGGTTGTTCCCGCACCCCTGGATCGCCCCACTCCCCGCCACAAGCTCCACCACACCGTCACCCACGCAGCTTTTGCAGCACATCCACAGTTTCACACCCCACTGTATGCCACGGCCCACCACGCCTCGACCCGGCCACTTGGTAAACGTGTACATGTGTTTGTGGGAGAGGAGGGAGCGCTGATGAGGCTGCGGTCTCAGGAGACATTTCTGTGGATCTGTCCCGGCTCCTGGCACCGAGCTCCCGAGACCCTTGGAACGCCCGGAGGGTAAGAATATCTTATTTATAAGATCCTTTGGGTCACCCCCGAGTTTATGCTAATGAGTGACTGGCTGGGGCCCCCAGATGGCCGCAGGGTGGAGCTGGTCACCAGGAGGACCAAGCCATTTAGGGGGCGGGAACTTGGAGCCCCATCCCATGCGGGCTGGGGGAAGCACATGGAGCTGGGAGGGTGGCCGCCCGAGAGGGCCAGGCAGCGCGTGCCCCCCGCCCCTCCGGCTGCCATTCCTGAGGCACACCCTGTATCAGGGCCCTGAGCCCTGAGCGGAGGGACGCGCTCTCCTGAGAGCCGTGCAGCACGTGACCGGATGGGGGGGAGGGGGGGGTGCCTCGGGAACCACCGGGGTGCAGCCAGCAGGTGGGTCAGCGCTGCGGGAGGCCAGGACCCGCACCTGGAGTGTGCGGTGGGCGGGCTTGTGGGCCGAGGCTCGCTCTAGGGGTCTGCACTAATGCTGAGGACAGTGTCAGCCTGGACTGAACTCCTGGGCATCCAGGGGGCAGAGACTGGACGACTGGCTGAGAACACACCGCCCGCCTGGCGCAGGGAGGCTGGGGAGTGAACAGAGCGTAGATGGGGGACGTGTGTGCTGCTGTCACTCAGAAGTTACTTAGGAAAAATATGTAAATAAATAAATAGTAAAATAAACACCTACAGCTCAGAGGCAGTAAGACCATCTCGTACCCCAGAGACGGGAAATGAACCCAATCTGCCCGAGGAGCTGATGGGCTGTGGGTGGGTGGGGCACCCCTACCCGTGACACAGAGATGCCGCCCATCAGTCAGGGGCGCAGGCAGGCGCAGGAGCCGCCGCTCTGCCCTCCCCAGGGTGACCCAAGGGGGCCTCCAGCTGAGTGGGTGGGCGCTGGGCAGCAGCTCAGAGCTAGGAAATCGGCCTCGTGACGTGGTGGAGCCACCACCTCAAGCCTGGTCTGCGGCCACGCACTCCCGGCTCCCCCCCCCCACTCCCCCCCTCCCCAGTCCCCCGTGGCAGCGCCCGGTACCTTTCTTGGCAGGCTTCCTGCTGCTCAGCTGCCCGCTGACGTCCTGCAGCCGCTTCTCCAGCTCCTTCTTCTTCTCCTGCGCCAGCTCCTCCTTCGACTTGGCTGCCTGCTTCTTCCCGCCGGCGGCTGTGGGCGAAGCCGAAGCTGAGCCCGTCGGTGGGGGAGGGACAGGAGCCGAGCGCACCCGCCTGCCCACCTCTGTCCCCAGCCGAGCACAGACGGGCCAGGGGCTAAGGGTGCTCCACCTGGACTGCAGAGGAGGGGGAGGGGGTGCCGTGAGGCCTCGCTCCCGACTTACAGAACGGCTTCCGCTGCTTCTTCTGTAAACAGGACTTGACGTAGCGCTCCAGCTCCCGCAGCGTGGTGGGCTTCAGGGTCTCGAAGTCGATCTCGATCTCGTCGGGGTTGGAGTCCCGGAGCGAGGGCTCCCGCGACTGGATGATGTGCACCACCCGGCCCAGCTTCTCCCCGGGCAGCCGGTTGATGTCCAGGCTCAGCTGGCGCTTCTCGTCGTAGCTCATGGGCAGGCCCTCCTCTTCCTCCTCCGAGTCATACGAGGCCGACGCCTGCCTGCCGCCCTTCTTCGGCTGTCTGAGGCAGGAGGCAGAGAGCGCGTGGCGTGGAGCCCCTGTCCCCTTACCCCCCCTCTGCCTCCATGGAGCCCCTGTCCCCTTACCCCCCCTCTGCCTCCATGGAGCCCCTGTCCCTTGTCCCCCACTCCATGGAGCCCCTGTCTCCTTATTCCCCCCCCCCTCGCCTCCATGGAGCCCCTGTCCCCTTGTCCCCCCTCTACCTCCACGGAGCCCCTGTCCCCTTATTCCCCTCCCCACCCCGCCTCCATGGAGCCCCTGACCCCTTGTCCCCCCCTCTACCTCCATGGAGTCCCTGTCCCCTTACCCCCCCTCGCCTCCATGGAGCCCCTGTCCCTTGTCCCCCACTCCATGGAGCCCCTGTCTCCTTATTCCCCTCCCCCGCTCGCCTCCATGGAGCCTGTCCCCTTATCTCTCCCATACACCTCCATGGAGCCCATCCCCTGGGCCCTCCCCGCCCCCTCCTGTCTGGCTCTGTCCTCTCCAGCCCAAGCTCTTACAGATGGGCATGCCCCAAGTGGTGCCCCACGCAGAGGAGCCAGGCTGGCTGCCCGAGAGCTGCAGGTGTGCCTCCAGGGACACGGGAGACCCTGCTCCTGAGGTGGGAGCAGAGGCTGCCCCGCCGGCTGAGTCCCAGGCCTCACCCAGGAAACAACTGGCCTCGGCGCCCCACAGGCACCTCCAACCCAGCAGGCCAAGCACTGGCCTCTACCTGCGCCCCAATCAGCCACAGGAAGGCGGCTAAGGGGACGAGGGGTAGACAGAGGGGACCCACGGGGCATGATGCACGGGGAACCGAGACCCAAGTGCACCAACAATGACATTAAATATAAGCAGTCTAAACACACCGACTAAAAGAAAAGGACGAGCTGAAACCGGTTTGGCTCAGTGGATAGAGCGTCGGCCTGCAGACTCAAGGGTCCCAGGTTCGATTCTGGTCAAGGGCATGTACCTTGGTTGCGGGCACATCCCCAGTAGGGGGTGTGCAAGAGGCAGCTGATCGGTTTCTCTCTCATCGACGTTTCTAATTCTCTATCCCTCTCTCTTCCTCTCTGTAAAAAATCAATAAAATATATTTAAAAAAAAATAAAAATAAAAATAAAAGAAAAAGACGAGCAGGTTGTATAAGAAACAAGAACTGCCCTGGCCGGTGTGGCTCAGTGGATAGAGCGTCGGCCTTCGGACTGAAGGGTCCCAGGTTCGATTCCCGGTCAGGCCACAGGCCTGGGTTGTGCGCTCGATCCCCAGTAGGGGGCGTGCAGGAGGCAGCCAACCAAAGATTCTCTCTCATCGTTGATATTTCTCTCTCTCTCTCCCGCCCTCCCTTTCTCTCTAAAATCAATAGAATATATTAAAAAACAAAACAAACAAGACCGGCCTTACATGCTGTCTACACAAACCCCGCTCTAAATATAAAGACAGAAGTAGGTTAGAAGTAAAGAGGAGGGGGAACCGACCACGCGAACACTGATCGAAGAAAAGCGACAGCAGCTGCGTTACGTCAGACAAAGGAGACGTCACCAAGAGGAACGTCCGCGGAGAAAGAGGGGCGCTGCGAGAGGATCACAGGGCCACCTGGCCACGGGGACGCCGCGGCCTGCAGGCGTGCGTGCCCAACAGCCAAGCTCCCAAATACGGAGGCAGAATCCAACAGGAAGGAAGGGACGTGGGAGAGCCACAGCTGGAGCTGGAGGACTCAGCTACTTCCTCTCGGCAATTAGCAACACGAGCCGGCCCGCAGGAGCAGAGACGGCCGGACAGCGACCCCGAGGTCAGCCTGACAAGGTTCTGCCTGTGGGGGCTGCTCTGTGTGTTTCTTCCTGACTGCCAGCCACTCGGCAGCGGAGAACACACCTTCTCCAGTGCACACGGACCTTCGCCAACTCCGAGCTTGACAACAAGTCTTTTTTTTTTTTTTCAAATATATTTCATTGATTTTTTTACAGAGAGGAAGGGAGAGGGAGAGAGAGAAACATCGATGAGAGAGAAACATCCATCAGCTGCCTCCTGCACACACCCTACTGGGGATGTGCCCGCAACCAAGGTACATGCCCTTGACCGGAATCGAACCTGGGACCCCTGAGTCCGTAGGCCGACGCTCTATCCACTGAGCCAAACCGGCCAGGGCCAGACAACAAGTCTTAACAACTTCAAAAGTGTTCATCACTGACCATAATGGAATTAAACCAGAAAAATCCCCAAACATTTGGAAAATAAACACATTTCCTAAAAACCCACGGTCAAAGAGGAAGTCTGAAGGGAAATGAAAAAATATTTTGAACTAAATGAAATCACAACCTACCAAGTTTGTGGGGTATGATTAGGGCAGCATTTAGATGGAAATGTATAGCATTAAATGCTCTGTAAGAAAAGGTCTCGCCCTGGCTGGTATGGCTCAGTGGATAGAGCGTCGGCCTGCGGACTGAAGGGTCCCATGTTGGATTCCAGTCAAGGGCACATGACCGGGTTGCAGGCTCGATCCTCAGTGGGGGGGTGTGCAGGAGGCAGCCGGTCAACGATTCCCTCTCATCATTGATGTTTCTATCTCTCTCTCCTTCTCCCTTCCTCTCTGAAGTCAGTAAAAATATATAATTTCAAAAAAAATAAAGAAAAGGTCTCACCTGGCTGACATGGTTTAGTGTTGAGTGTTGACCTATTAACCAGGAGGTCATGGTTCAATTCCTGGTCAGGGCACATGCCCAGGTTGTGGGCTCAATCCCCAGTGTGGGGCATGCAGGAGGCAGCCGATCAACGATTCTTTCTCATCGTTAACATTTCTCTCTCTTCCTCTCCCTCTCCAAAGCAATAAAAAAAAAAAACGCACACATGTAGACATATATATACATGTATATGTACAGACACACACACACACATAGACATATATACACACTAGAGGCCTGGTGCATGAAATTTGTGCATGGGGTAGGGGGGTCCCTCAGCCCAGCCTGCACCCTCTCCAATCCAGGATCCCTCGGGGGATGTCCGAATGCTGGCAATCGGACATCCTTCTCGCAATCCGGGACTGCTGGTTCCTAACTGCTTGCCAGCCTGCCTGCCTGCTCGCCCCTAACCACCTCTGCCTACTGGCCTGATGCCCCTAACTACTCCCCTGCTGGCCTAATCACCCCTAACCGCCTCTGCCTGCCGGCCTGATCGCCCCCAACTGCCCGCCAGCTTGATCACCCCCTAACTGCTCCCCCCTGCTGGCCCGATCACCCCTAACCACCCCTGCCTTGGTCCCTGCCACCGTGGCTTTGTTTGGAAGGACATCCGGAAGATGTCTGGTTTAATTAGCATATTACCCTTTTATTAGTATGCGCGTGTGCACGCACGCACACACACACACACACACACACACACACACACACACACTAGAGGCCCAGTGCACTAAATTCGTGCACAGGTAGGGTCCCTAGGCTTGGCTGGTGATCAGGGCCAATCTGTGGGGTGACCAGCAGGGTGATTGGGGGCCCACTCACCAGTCCTGTCCCCCACCGCCGCCGCTGGTCACCTCCCTCTGTCAGGTGATTGGCGGGGCAATCGGGGCCCCCACTGGCACCTGCCTTGGCTGGCCTGGGGCCTGCAGGCTGGGGGCAGCTCCTGTGTTGAGCGTCTGCCCCCTGGTGGTCAGTGCGCGTCATAGCGACCGGTCATCCTGCCTTTTGGCCCATTTGCATATTAGGCTTTTATTGTATAGGATAGGATATACGTATGAACAGTCTCGTGGTGCTGGTGGCGGGGATAGAAGGTGGAAGAGGGCATAGAGGGGATACGAGACAAGGACACCAACCCCCACCCTGCAATCCAGGCAACGGCCTGGGCTCTGAGCCACCAGGACTCACGGCCATGGGGCCATGCCAAGCCCCACCCAACACTCCTCCCGCCATGCAGTGCCCTGGGCGCGGGGCCTGGGCTCCCAGGGCCAGGGCGACGGCGGGCCCACCTGCTGGCCACGGTCGTGCTGTTGGCCTTCTTGGTGGGAGGCTTCTTCGGCGGGGCCTGCTTGGAGGGCGGGGCGGCCTTGGCCTTCTTGTCGTCCTCGGACCTGGCCTTGTGCCGCTCCTTGTCCTTGTCCTTCTTCCTTTTCTCCTTCTCCTTCTTCTCCTTCTTCCTCTTTGGCTTGTTCACGGGGGCCTGAGACAGGGCGGCCAGCTGCTCGTGCACGGCCTTCAGCTGCAAGAGAGCAGGCGCTGAGCAGGCCCCCGGGCACACCTGGCCACCTCGCCTCGGGGCCACGCAGGCCGAGGAGCCACGGCTCCGCCCCCATTGCCTGTGACCGCTGGCCCCTCGCCGGGCCTGATTCCTCGGGTAACCTGCAGAGAAGGCATCTGGTCACGGGCGGCGCAGAGCAGCAAGACCAGCCGGTGACATGGACACGCAGCCTGGGGCAGGCACAGTAAGGACTCGGTAAATGGTGGCTGATGGTTTTCTTATTCGATTTTATTTTTAGACGAGGCAGACAAAGGCTGACACGGCTGCGTAAAGGCGGAGTTCACAGCAGGTCCAGGGGTGGAAGGATCCAGTGCCGACGCGTGCTGGCAGCGCGCTAAGTGCTCTGTGCTTCTCGCCCCGGCGGCCCCCGGGCACAAGGGGCGGCCACGGGGCACGAGGGGCGGCTGCGCTGCACCGGGCGGGGAGCAGGCAGCTCTCAGCCGTCTTCCTGGCAGTGTCATCTCTCAGGAGGCTCAGGTCAAAGCCAAAGGCCCACCCCACTCTGCTCTTCTCCCTGCCAGAACCCCAGGTATCAGGCACCTGCTGGCTGCCCGACGCGGGAAAACAATTCACGTTTCTCTCAATCCATCGTCAGAACAGCTCAAGCAGCGGGGAGCAGTGGCCCCAATTTGTAAATGAGGTGAGTGAGGCAGGGGGCCCCGGGTCAGAGGCCAGGGCAGGACAGCCTCATTCCCGAGAGAGCCTGCACCCCACGTGGCTGCTGGGCCGCACCACGTGGCTGCTGCCAGAGCCTTCCCGCCAGGCCTTTCTCGGGCAGCACGAGGCACCCGGGCCCACCAAGGCTCCGGAGCATTGTGGGGGCCCAGGCCTGCAGGCACGGCCGCGGGGGCCCTCAGAGCAACGCTCCCGGTCCCCGCCCCCAGGCACGGCGGGGGAGCACGGCTGCGGCCTGCGGGGAAGGGGTGGCACGGCGGGCTCACCTGCTCCTGCAGCTCCGCCAGCCGGGTGGCCCGCTCCTCCTCCGAGTCCGAGCTGGCCGAGTCCGAGGAGCTCTCCTCGCTGCTGCGGCTGCTCTCCGTGCCCTTGCTCACCACCGGGGCTGCGGGGGCTGGCAGTGCGGGCGCCTCTGCCGGCTCGTCCGGCATCTTGGCAAACCGCATCTCAAACACGTCCTGCGAGAGAGCAGGGGCTGCCTGAGTCCTGGACGCCCCGGGCCTCCACGCGTTTTCCTCCCACGTGCTGTCCATCCGTCGGCGACTGTTGTCACGAGAGCACGGGCTGCGCAGGCCGCCGTCACCTCAGAGTGTCCCCCGCCACAGCCCCCACCTCACTCCCAGCACAGGGACCGGCCAGACCTCCGATCAGCGAGCCTACAGGAGCCGACACCAGCCCTCTCTCTCCCCCTCGGCCGGAATGTCCTGTGTGCTGCCCCCACCGGAGTCTGTAGCTCCCAGGAGGCCGAGGGGCCTGTTGGCACCAAGTGCCAGGAAGTAGGTGGCGGCCGACCAGCACGTGGCCACCACGGCAATGGACATGGCTCCGGGGCCTCCCGCTGGACGTCCCGAGACACCTGGGTCTTCCCTACGGCCCGGCCGGGAGCTGCTGACCCCACCTCGCCCAGCGGACTGGGTCCCCGACCCCCGAGAGCGCCCGGGTTACCTGCAGCTTCCTGGCCATGGCCACCACCTCGTGGTCGGGCGGGTTGTACTTGTAACAGTTGGAGAACATTAACCGGATGTCGGCCGCAAAGCCCTGTGCGTCCGGGTACTCACGGCTGTCCATCTTCTTCTGTAACACACGACGACGGGGCGTGAGGGGCACCGCCCAGCGTCCCCGGCTCAGCCAGACGCCCCTGCTCACGTCCACCCCCGTCCGAGCCCGGAGAAGCCCCGGCAGGAAGCCCCGCACGGGAGCTGCGGGCCAGGCCTGGGTTTCTGCTCGGACTCACTTCTGTCTGGTGAGGGTGTGGCCACTTGGGAGGACCTCCTCGCCTAAACCGCCCTCCCCCGCACCACCCGCCACACACACCCATTACAGAGAGAAGTGAAGGAATCAGGAAGTGGGGATCAAGGGGCTGTAGGACAGGACGCTGCAAGCTCAGCATCGATGGGCAGAGCCCCCTCCCTGAGGGGGCTGCGGGCAGGCCCGGGGAGCCACGTGCCAGCGGGGCCCGCCCCCGCCCCCCGCCACACCTTGACGGTGCTGAGGTCCATCGGGTGCTTGATGATGTCGTGGTAGTCGTGCAGTTCCAGCGCCTCGGCGTCCACGGGCTTGTAGAAGGGCCAGGCGTAGGCCGCATGCTTCTTGGACAGCAGCTCCTTGAGGATGCTGTCGCAGTGCCGCAGGTGCTCCGACAGCCGCCCCTTCTTGCCCGCGTGCTGGGGCACCTCGCCGTCCTCCAGGTCCTTCCGGGGCGGCTTGATGGGCCGGCCGCCTCTCCCGCCGGGCCACCACCTTGGCCTGCTTGGGGTCCGACAGTGGCGGGGGCGACTCGCTCCGGCTGGCGGTGATGGCGGACGTCGTGGGCGTGGTCGTGTCTGCTTTCCGCTTCACGCCCTTTTTCTGTGACAGCAAAACCGCCAGTGAGCGCCAGGGCGAAGCCGGCTGAGACAGTGAGTCGTGGCAGCTGCTCTGGAGCACCGACTCCCGGCCAGGCACCGAGCAAAGCCATGCCGGCACGGCCGCGTCCATCCTCCCAGCTGCCCCCGCAATGGGGACGGAGGCTCAGAGGGCCGCGTCGCCGGCCCAAGGTCACACAGCTGGCTCAAGGTCACACAGCTGGCCCAAGGTTACACAGCTGGCAGTGGTGAGGCTGGACTCGGAACCTTCCCTGAGCTGCCCTCTCGCTTGGCGCCCCAGGCCCCAGGCTCACAGTGGCCCGGCACACCCGAGCCGTGAGGGGCAGCACGCAATCCACCCGCTCCTGACCAGCACCCGGGCCGGCTGCGCCAGGGGCTCCGGGTCAGGCGTGACCGAGAGGCCGCCAGCGGGATCCTCCCAAGCAGGACTCAGGCTGCTCAGGGGCGGCAGAGACAGAGGGAACGTTCCAACAAGGACCTCAAAACCAACGCCCTCTGTGGGGGAGGGGTCTGGAGCAGGAGAGGGCAAGGCATGCGGGTGCGGGCGGGAACAGCGGGTTGAGGGGCGGGTCTGGACTCCACCCTGAAGGCAGCGGGAGCCAGCGAGGGCCTCTGCCATGGGGGGCGGGATGCTGAACACCACCCCCCCCCCCAGCCGGAGTGGGTGTGTCCAGCGAGAGCACGTTTAATGCCAGGGCAGTGGGGCCCGCAGGTCTCTCTGGGCACAACTGCAGCCCCGGGGCCTCGCGGCCATGTGCCCAAGCTAGGGCTCGGTGTCCCGAGACCACTCAGCCGGCTCCCGCGTCTCCGCTCAGGCAGGTAGAGGTCAACGAGCCACGCGCCTGGGCGATCGGCCTCACCCAGGTCTGCCGTCTACAGCCACCAGGGTCGCTGCCCCGGACGAGCCCCTGACCCCAGACTGCCAGGGGCCAGAGCCGGCTATCCACCAACGCCTGATGGGCACCCAGGGATGCCAAGCACGTGCCGCAGGGGCCCGGGGGGGTGTCTGGCCATGGCAAACAGGACATGCTCCAAACCAGCCGGGCGGGCAGTGGCGGCTGGGCCGGGAGCCGTCCCGAAGTGCAGGCAGTGAAGGCCGGGGGGCGGGGGGCCACGGAGGAGCGTGTTACCTTTGGGGAGCCATTAACCCTCTGAGCGCCTGCTTCCTCATCTGTAAGATGGGGGAACACTGCCTGCCCCAGAGGGCTGCTGCGAGGGTCAAACCGGAGAAGATGACACACGTCAGTGCCCGCGCGGCTGCTGGGAGTGAGCAGGGACGGCAGGCCGCCAGCCCCCACCTGGCGGAGCCCCTGCGCCGAGCCCAGAGCGGCCAGGGCAGGCCCACGTGAAAGGTTCCCAAGTGGGGGGAGAGGCGAGGGGGGAGGCGAGCGAGTGGGGAGGCGAAGGTGCAGGTGCTCACGCTGAGGGGCACACGATGCAGGGGGAGGCCATCGACCGGGCCCGCACCTCAGGACCCAGCGGGCCACCGCCCGCCCTCCCCACGCCGATGGCTGAAAATCCGAGCATGCGCAGGGTGGGGCAAGATGGGCCGGGGCCCTCCCACCCGGGACCCTCCCACCCGGGACCCTCCCACCCTCCTCTCGCACACCTTCCCCACCTGGACCTGTGCACTGCCAAGGCCCAGGTTTCAGGGCAGAGAAGCTGGGGTTCGAGTGCAGCCTGCCCTCGCCAGCCACGTGACCTGTAGCCCCCGAGCCTCGGTCGCCTCATCTGCATCACAGGCCCGGCGAGAACCATCCAGAAGTCACATGCACTAGGTGCCCAACACGCACATGGCCGGTGGCCAGGGACGGCGGCAGAGTGCCCGCCTGCCCGCCCCCCCACCCCCCCCCGCAAATCCGGGAACCCTGACGAGCCCTGGACGCTCACCTTGATGACGGGAGGCGTGGGAGGGACCACGGGGATGATGGGTGTCACCGGAGGCGGGGGGGCGGCAGCCGGGGGGACAGGGACCGACGTGACATTTGCGGTGATGGTTGGCACAGGGGTGGCAGCAATGACGGGCGTCTGGGAGACAGTGGGGGGGACGCTCTGAAAGGGGGTCGCCGGGGAGACAGAGGACACGGCCGCCACTTGCTGCGTACCTGGGGACAGGACAGGAGGTTGGACAGGCCCGGCTCCTGGGCAGACGGGGCAAACACAGTCCTTCCAGGAGCTTCCTGGACCATCCCTGCAGCCGGCCCGACGTCGGAGGAGCCCTGCCTCCCCAGACACTGGCCCTGCATCTCGGCCGCCTCTGTGGGTGCTCCCCCAACAAGCACAAGGCCTCCCCCTCCGGCCGGGACGAGCCACGCAGCCTGGTGGGTCAGAGCTAGGCCTGCGCCTGAGAAGTGGGGTTAAGCCAGACTCCGCCAGGAGCCATCAGAGTGACCCGCCTGGAGCCGCTAAACCACCCGCAGTGCCCCCTGCTGGCGACCTGCCCGGCCTCTCTCCAGGGCTCGGCCGCCCCCACAGCCTGTCCATCAGGACGCACCTCCCTGCCGGGTTCCGGGACCAGGTGAGTCTCTGGGGCTCCCCAACGGGTGACACAGCCCCTCCCGCGCCAGAGAATACAAGTGCTAAAAGGGACAACGTCCTCAGAGGGACGGAGGGACAGCTGGGACTCAGCAGAGGGGGCCTCGAAGCCAGGGCCGGGAGGAGCTCGGGGACGAGGCCCACGGCCACTCCTCCCAGCGTGCCCGAGGGCAGACGGACTCCACCAAGGCCCGTGTCCCGGACGGGCTGCGCCACGGCGGAGACCCGGCCCTGGGACAGGAGCACCCGCGCCGTTACCTGCACTCTGGGCTCCTGCAGCCGGTTTCCGGCCTTTGCCCTTCGGAGCGGGGGGCAATAATTCAACTTCCTCTTGGGGCATCTGGGCCACTTTCTGCAGAAAAATTTTCTCTAAGGCTTGGGCCATTAGCACTATGTCATCTGTGGGCTGAAGACACGGGAGAGCCGAGGTTACATGCCGGGGAAGGAGCCGCACGCCGGCCGGACACGCTGGCTGACTCAGAAACACCCACTTAAGAGACTTAACACAGCGGTCGCCAACCGGTGGCTCGCGGGTCACTGGCGGTCCGTGAGGTCCGAAAGGTTGGCGACCGCTGTGTTCAGAGGCCCTGGCCGGGAGGCTCAGTGGGTTAGAGCTTTGCTCCCAGGCGCCACGGTTGCGAGTTCCACCCCAGGTCACGGCACATACAAGAACCAACCAATGAGAACGTTTTAAATAAATGGAACAACAAACCCATGTCTCTCCCTTCCCCTCTCTGAAACCAGTGAGTAAAATTTGCAAAGAAATTTTGGTGGGGCAGGAGAGAGGTGAAAAGAGTACATGTTAATGTAGTATCTGTTTAAAAAAACTCAGAAAACCACCCAGCCGGTGTGGCTCAGTGGTGGAGCACTGACCTATGAACAGGAGGTCGCAGTTCAATCCCCAGTAAGGAGCGTGCAGGAGGCAGCCGACCAATGATTCTCTCTCATTGTTGATTTTTTTTACCTCTCTCTCCCTCTCCCTTCCACTCTGAAATCAATAAAAACATATTTTAAAATAAATAAAGAGCTGAAACCGGTTTGGCTCAGTGGATGGAGCGTCGGTCTGCGGACTGAAGGGTCCCGGGTTCGATTCCGGTCAGGGGCATGTACCTTGGTTGCGGGCACATCCCCAGTGGAGGGTGTGCAGGAGGCAGCTGATCGATGTTTCTCTCTCATCGATGTTTCTAACTCTCTATCTCTCTCCCTTCCTCTCTGTAAAAAATCAATAAAATATATTAAAAAAACTAAAAATAAATAAAAAGCTCAGTCTGTGTTCCCTCCTTCTGGAAGGCCTCACATCCTCCCGCGGGGACGTGGCCCACAGTGCGTGGGGGTCACGTGTGGGGACCGGGGCCCGAGTGTGCAGAGCGCCCAGGCCGGTCCAGGTGCCCCTGGCTGGTGGGCGGCTCCCGGGGTGTTCGGGGCCACGCCCCACACGGCTCCTCACCTTGTTATAAATGTAACAGTTTGTAAACATGGTGTTGAAGTCCTGCATACATTCGCTCGCACTCCAATAATAATTGTTCTCCAATCTCTTCTTGATAGTCCCCATGTCCATCGGGTTTTTTATTATTTTGTGATAATCCTAGGGAAGAGATTTCAGAGGGTCACTGACGACTCAACATCATTCTCCCGCAATTCCAAGTCTTCGCCATGGGGACAGGGCTGGCCAGCGCCTGGGCCCCGAGGGCAGGTGGGCGTGCGGTCTGGGGCGAGCGCTCAGCCGGCTGGGGACCCCTCGCTGACCAGGGTTCTACGTGGAGGGAGGGTCTCAGAGAGGCACGGGGCTGCGGCGCCGGAGCTGTCTCGTTGGGGATGGGGGCCTAGCCCCCGCCCGCATTCCAAACCTCGCTCAAGGGCCGCGGGTGGGCAGGGCTGAGCCGGGCCCGGAACGCAGCTACCAAGTGCTGGTCCAGGGCGCCCCCTGAAACACAGGGTCCTCTATTTGGGTACAAGGAGGAAAGCCATCGGACACCGGGTCAGTATGCAGCGCCAATGGGGTCAGCACCTGGGCCCCTCTGAGCAACTGACCTCGGCGGATCAGCGGAGAGCACAGGAGGGGGGCAGGGGACGGAGCGCACACAGGGGGGCCCTTGCTCCTGGACCCTCCTGTCACCATGAGGCACGGGTTCTCCCTGCACCGGGGGCAGCACCCTCCCTTCGCCTGTACCCCAAGTAGCCCCTCTTCTCCTTGGCCACTATGGGCTCTGAGCTGTCCCCCTCGCTGGAGGCACGGGCCATGCCCGGCTCACCAGCACCACCACCAGCACCAGCCACGTCTCGGGCACCACCTGTGCCAAGGCCGGGAGAGCAGCAGGTCCACGAACCGGGGCCACGCGGGGGCGGGCGGCGGGGTGGACTCACGGGCAGGTTCAGCTTGATGGCGTCCACGGGCTGGTAGAAGGGCCAGGCGAACTGGTGCTTCCACAGCGTCTTGACCACCACGTTCTGCATGTACTGCAGCTGGTTGGTCTTGCGGCCGGGCTTGGCAGGGTTGGCCACCTCGGGCGGGGGCGGGTTCACGGGGCCCGGGGCCACCGGCATCCCCGCGGGGGCGGCCGTCGCCGTGGTGGACATCGTCCGGCGGCGTGCTCACTGGCCGTCGCAGCAGCGGCTCAGGGCGGCCCTCGCTTCCTCCCCGCGGAGGCGCGACACCCCATTTCCAGGCCCCACCAGGCAGCACCTGGGGGAGGAGGGACAGCAGAGGGAGGCGGTCACCAAGGCCCCGCCGCCTCGCCCGGCCACCACCAGCTCCCCGCACACCGCACCCATGGCAAAGCCGCCTGCCCGGGTCAAGCCAACCTCACCTGCCACAGAACCACGCGCACCGGTCTCGAGCAGGGCACAGAGGGACACGGGTGGCCAAAGGCCACCTGAGCACGCGCCACCCGGGCAGGGGTGGCGCAGGGGTGGGGAGGTGGCTGCCGTCCAGGTGGGGGCCAAGCACCCGGCTCAGCTCACTGCCCACCCCGGGCTGACTCCACACCGCAGTGGGCCGGGCAACCCTTCAGGCCCTAAAGGATCGGGGGGTGATCCACAGGCAGCTGCTGCAACCCCGCAGAGCCGAGCCTGGCAGGCAGACCCTCGAGCGAGGCCACCCACCGAGCGAGCGAGGTTCCACCGTAACCGCGAGAACGGCTGTGGGTTTGTGATGGCGGCCAGGCTGTGACACTCGGTGGAACCCGGAGCTGGCTAGCACCCTGTCGGTAGCCTGCCATGGGCCACGAGGCGTGTTTGCGCCAGGACTGCTGGCACGCCAGTGGAGGCTGTCCCCACGCTGACTGTGAAACACTGGCTGGCACCCTACTCTCTGCCCCTGCCACCCCGAGTGGAAGGGGCTCAAAATCCACCAGGCCCTTCTCACCCAGCACGCCACCTGCCTGCCCCCGGGGAGCCCGGCTCCGCTCCTCCACGCCCGCCCGGAGCGAGTGGCGCCTCGCGCTCCTCGGCCTCACAGCCAGGGGTCTGCAGGGTGGCTCAGTGGGCAGGTCAGCCGTGTCGGCTGATGCCAACGGTGATGAGTCGGCTGGAGCCACCAGACAGAAAGCCCGAGCCTGGCACGCACCCGGGTCATCGACACCACGCTGCCCCGCCAGAGCCCCTCCACTCCCGGTCTAAGCGCCCCCGCCTCCTGCTGGGACCCCATGGGCCTCCGAGGGTCGGGCCCTCCTCACTCAGACCCTCAGCATGACAGCACCGCCCCACGCCGGCCTGCAGGGCGCACTGTGCCCCGCAGCTCCTCCCCCAGTCCTGGCTGCGGGGACCAATGGCCACGCTCTCCCCACGCCCGGCCTCCTTCAGGCCCTCTGCTCCAGCGCCGCCACCACCTGCCCGGGCCTCCCCGAGCCTTCCAGAGCCCCAGGCCTCCGGGGCCAACCCCAGCTCTGGGTTCCCAGTGCCGTCAGCCCAGGTGTCAGCTGGGTGCCTAGTCCTGCCACACCGCCCTGGGAGCCAGGAAACGGGCAGGGACAGCCAGGGGCCGAAAGTGACCTTGGGGGCCCGGGGGCCCGCAGGAGGGTCCAAGGCTGTTGGCCCAGGTGCAGCCCGGCCTCCTCCAAGCTCAAGGACAGACGGCACGTTAGCTTTGCAAAGAGAGAAAAGTGCGAAGGCCCGGCTGGCGGGGCTCAGCAGCTGAGCGCCAACCTATGAACCAGGAGGTCAGGGTTCGATTCCCGGTCGGGGCACGTGCCGGGTTGTGGGCTCGACCCCCAGTGTGGGGCGTGCAGAAGGCAGCCAATCCATTTCTCTCTCTCATCATGGATGTTTCTCTCTCCCCCGTCCTCTCTGAAATCAATAAAGATACTTAAAAAAATAAAAAGTGCGAAGGAATTTCTATTTTGAAAAAAATACTCAAAACACAAACCAACCACGGTCTGGCCAGGTTGGGGCTCCCATGGCGCCCCCGTTAGTAGGCCAGTGTCTCGGAGTGGGGTCTACTCTCCAAGGGCGGGGGCGCTGCCTGGGCGTGGGGACAGGCCCAGCAGCCCCGAGCGCCCCTAAAGGGGAACCAGCTGAGGGCGTGCTCCCCACGAGGGAGCGCTCGGCACAACGCCGCGTCTGGGCTCTGCCTCGGCGGGGCTGCCGCCCCGGGGTCCGGCCGACCACACCCGCACCACGGGGCCTGCCTGGCAAGTCCCCACAGAGCCCACTGTCGGCGCAGAGCAAGGGCGCGCCGCCCCCACGCTGAGCAGCTGTCCCTCGGCCGCCCTCGCCGGAGTGGGGGCTCAGGGCCACATTCCAGGGCCAGGGAGGCGAGTGAGGCTTCCAGAAAGAAACGAGATCAGTAGCCACCCCCCCACGCCCCGCCCAGGGTTCACCCCGAAATGAAAGTCAGTGATGGACAGACACACAGCCATGTGGAGGCCTAAAACCACCAAGGCGCCCTGGCCGTGTGGCTCAGTGGTTATTAGAGCGTTGGCCCTCACACGCAAGCGTCTCGGGTTCGATTCCCAGTCAAGGGCACATACCTAGGTTGCAGGTTCAATCCCCGGTGGGTGGGCGTGGTACGGAAGGCAGCCAATTGATGTTTCCCTCTCATCTATGTTTCTCTCCTCCCTCTACCTGCCCCTCTCTCTCTAAAATCAATTTTTTAAAAGTATATTTTATTGATTTTTTCACAGAGAGGAAGGGAGAGGGACAGAGAGTTAGAAACATCGATGAGAGAGAAACATCGATCAGCTGCCTCCTGCACACCCCCCACTGGGGATGTGCCCGCAACCAAGGTACATGCCCCTGGCCGGAATCGAACCCGGGACCCTTCAGTCCACAGGCTGACGCCCTGTCCACCGAGCCAAACCGGTTTCGGCTAAAATCAATTTTTAAAAAATTCTAGAAAATTCGACAGCAGCCGCACTCCCCCTCCTGTCACGATGCCAAGCCTGGGTGGGGGGTGGGGGTGATGAGGCCTGGAGGGTGGGCAGGGGCTGGCCCAGCCCAGAGCCAGGAGCCCGTCCTTGGGCTGGAGTTGGGGGAGGGACAGAAGCGACTTCAGACCTCCACAGGAGCCTGGCCCTCAGGGGGCTCTCAGCGTGGGGACACTGGAGGGCCTGCGGGGAGGGAGGCCTGGGGACAGTGCCCGTGATGGGGGGGGGGGGAGAGGGAGGGGGGACGCAGAGGTAGGAGGGAAGCCAGGGAGTGAGCACCCGCCTCGTGAGAGGGTCCGGGGAGGGGTCGAGGGGCGGGCTGTGCTCGCTGGGCCTCCCCGCCGCCCTGCTCACATGCACCAACCCCACCTCCTGGGGGCGGGGCTCACTCTGCACCCGAGGGGGCTCCTCCCTGCACCACTCCAGCCCTGTCTCCTTGTGGCCTCCTGGCCTGGCTGGTGGGGGTCACGTGAGCTCCATCTTCCAGGTGGAGGCTCAGAGGTGAAGGGGCACAAGGTCACCAGAGAGAAAGAGGCAGAGCCAGGCCCTGGACGCCGCCATCCACCCCTCACCGACCCCACCGCCGCCTCCCGGAAGCCTGACCATCTGCTGGGACCGGAGCTGAGGCCGGGAGGGCCCCGCTGAGTGTGGCCCCGGCTCCCAGCCCCCAGGCGGCCAGGCCGGCCTCCCAGGCACTCCGACCAGCGGCCACCCTGAAGCCTCAGCCTCGGAAACAGGATCCGTGAGGCAGGGCGGCGCCAGTGACAGACGGAGCCAACTGCCTCCTCTGTGGGGCCCGGGGGGTGGCCTGGGAGGGCAGCCGGGCAGGTGAGGACCCCCTCCCGCTGGGCCCTGCTGGGCGACACCTCCCGCCCAGGGAGCACGCCATGCCCAGCAGGAAACAGTGCCTGCACGCCGTCCCCGAGGGGCCTCTGCCCACAGCTAGGTGCCCCGACCAGGGCCCCCCCACTCCCCTTGGGTTTAGATCACACCTGCCTAGCGGCCCACGTGCACCCCTGCAGGCTCCTCCCCAAGGCCAGGCCCCTGCTGCCCCCGCGGCCACTCGCAGGGCTCAAAGGGGAACGTGTGCAGGTGAGTGGGGACGGCGTGGCCAGTGCCCACTCTGTCCAGAGGGAAGAGAGGACCATCCTCTGGCCCAGGCCGCCACAGAGCACCCAGAGGTCAGGCGTCCCGGCCCTGTGGGCACCAAGGCTCCACCGGCCCCGGCACTTTCTAGAACAAAGGTACGGCCAGGTGCGCCTAGTGCCCGGTGCTGGCCATGGCGCCGGTCCTGTCAGTCACAGGAAGGGAGCCGGGAGCAAAGCCACGTCTCCAGCGTGTGCTGCGTGGAACCACCAGCACCCGGGCTCCAGCACCTGACCTGCACCCACCGCGGCCCAAAGGCCGCTGCTGCCCGCAAGGAGGCCTCTCACCCCTCACCCCTCACCTACACCCCCACCCTCACCCTCACCCCCACCCCCACCAAGCCAAGCCTAGACAACCCCACACAGCCCGCCCTCCTCTCCAAACCCGTCCCCCAGGATCGCAGAGGGAGAGGGGCGGACACCTCCTGAGCTTCCAGCCCTCATCGCAAAGACCTGGGGCCCACGGCATCGGGCCACCAGCCACCTGCTCGGGTGGCATGCACACTCGCGCCCAGGCCCAGCCCTCGCCCGTGACTGCCACCCAGACACCTTCCCGCTCGCCGCCCCGTGCAGGTGTCAGCAACCCCGAGCTGGAGAGAGCCCCCGGGCGCTTCAAACCTGCCAGACGCCAGAGCAAAGGGCTGTCCCCACGGGTGTCAGTCCTCGGCCAGGCACCCTCCTCGGCCCGGGCAGCGGCCCCGCCCCACCGACGCCTCTGACCCTCTCCTTCCACTGGAGATGGGAAATGCGGCGAGAGCAAGGTCCCGCGGCTGGGAGGCCTCAGAGCCAAGATGCTCGGCGGCGGAAGAGGGCCGGGGGCCCAGGGCCCCTGCCCACCCCTCACTCCAGCTGCCTCGCGGGATCAGCAGCGTGACGGGCAGAGTGGGACCTAGGGTGGTGCAGCCCTCGGTAAAGCAGGGTCTCTGGTAGGCACTCAGCCCCCAACCCCCCCCCCCCCCCCCCCACACACACAGGTGTCCACACCTTTCCACAACAGGTGCACGTCCCTCCTGCCCACAGGGAGGCCGTCAGAGCCTGGAGCCCTGGGGACGGGACAGGCAGCCCCCGCCCCGGGAGCACCAGGCGGCCCCACCCCACGCTCCACCCCCACTGACAATCCCACCCAAGGGCTCCCAGAGGCCAGCACCCACCTCCCACCACTGAAACCGCAGCCACCAGGGCTGGGATGCTCACCACAGCCCACGGGCCTGAGTGCGAGCCACGCCGCTGCTGCAGGCTCTACTCCCTGTTGCCCCTTCTGCCCTCGGCCGCCTGCAGGGGGTGGGAGGGGTCCCACATCCCGGACAGCAGTGACACAGTCATTTGAGTCTCCCCACCTAAGAACTACACATGGCCGGGGGCACAGCCTGGAGGCAGCTGAGATGACAGGGCACAGAGGGGTGCCTGCCTTATCTGGAGTCCGCAGCCCGCAGAGCCCGGGTCGCCACCCCGCTCCCGGCACTGGGCTGGCACCAGGAGTGCCCGCCAACGTCCTCAGGATAAGACACTCCCGACCCCAGCTCCTCACGACGAGCCGGGACCTGTGACACGGGCGCCCCCGCTCTGGCCCCGCCATCACCTCCTAAACATCGCTCTGGAAATGCTGCCGCGGCGGCCGCCCAGCCCAGCTTCCCGTGACGTGGGGGAAAGCGGACGGGGGACACGCCCCAGGAGCTGGACAAGTCCCTTCCCAAACACCTCGCTGACCCAGCTTGAGAGGGCGGGAGGGGGGCTCCCCCAAAACATCTTCTGGCTGGCTCTAACTCGAGGCTAGAAAGACCCTAAGAAGGAGGTAGATTGGGCCCTGGCTCGTGTTGCTCAGTGGTTAGAGGGTCTGATTCCCGGTCAAGGACATGGACTGAGGCTGCAGGCTCGATCCTGGGTCAGGGCCGGTGCAGGAGGCAACCATCCGATGTGTCTCTCACATTGATGTCTGTCCGTCTCCCTCTCCCCCTCCTCCCTCTCCCCCATCCACTCTCTCCAAAAACCAATAAAAATATCCTTGGATGAGGATTAACAAAAAAAGGGGGGAGGGGGTAGATTGGGACCTGGTTCTCTCGTAGAACAGCTAAAAGCTGGCAGAAGAGACACGGCCCCGGGCACTGAGCCGAGAGCCGAGGCCCGTCTGGGGGGTCCAGGCTCTAATCCACCTGCCTGCAAAGGGTCCTCCCTGTGCGAGCCCGAGCTTCCCTGCTGGCAGGAGGGCAGGAGCGCAGGCACCCGGGCAGGGGGCAGGCATCTGAGGGCTTCGTGACCACAGGGACACTGAGGAAGCTCCAGGCGCCAGTCCCCGCCTGGGCCGCCACCAGTACCCCTGACCCAAACACCTGTTGATCTCCTGAAATAGGGGGCAGATGGGCTGGAGGCCACCCAGGCAGACCCGAGTCGCCAGCCCCACCCGTCAAGTTCCCAGAAGGCACAGGTGCGGCACGCAGGCCCTGCTCTCCGCCACGCTTCGCCAACTTTCCCTTCCCGGAAGGATGCTGCGAGGACATCGCCTGCAGACGCCGTTGTGCGGGCCTGCCCGCGGGGGGCACAGCCTCGGTAAAGCAGACTCCCGACAGGCCGCCCACCACCCACACCACCGAACCAAGCGCTAGAACGGCCCCCAAACCAGGACGCCTGCAGAGCAGCCTCGGGCAAGCTCCCAGCCACAGCTGTGCTGGGGGTGAGGGGGCACATTATGAAATTCTGGGCAGAAAGCTTTTGGCCCAAAGTAAGGGTCACAGGACACCAAGGCCCACCAGCAGTGGACAGAAGGCCAGCCAGGCCGGGCGCTGGGGACCTGCTAGTCAACTCCATTCTGGATCCCCCCCTCCGTTCCGGGAGGGCTCTCCCCCAAGAACCAGGAAGTGGCCATGCAGGTCGCCACAGTCCGCTGGCAACTCGCCAACCTGAAGGAAGAGGGCGCAGGAAGGAGGTGAGCGGGTGGTTCCCCCCCACACACACTTTCACTTTCTGCCCGGCTGCAGGGCTGGCTGCCGGGAGGCGGGAGCTGTGTTTACAAACCCCTTTATGCAAAGCTCCCTTCCCAGGCGCACGTGAGCTGTGGTAGAAGGAAGGCAAGGACTCCAGCTCCCCAACACCAAGTCACCACCACCAGGTCCACCCCAGGAGCCCTCCTCCCTGGACCCCGTGGGGGGCTGCATCGAAGGCCCGAGGAGCTGCTGGGGGGCGTTTCCAGACGCCCAGGGCCCAGGCATGGGGCCCCCGAGTTACCAGAAAGGTCCGAGAGAAAAGCCCCCCACCTCACGTCCAGGCACAGTGCGTGCCCGACCTTCCCCCGATCTGTAACTGCCAGCACACATCAAGGCCTCAAGACAGAAAAGGGCAAACTCAGACCTTTATTTGCAAATGAAAGGCCCGCATTCCGAGCTGCGGGGGAGGGCAGGGAAGGAGTCCCTAACTCCCCAGGGCTCACCCCCCCCCCCCCAAGGGCTCACGCCCCTCCGAGAGCTCAGGCCTTTTCTGGATTCCCCTTGGAAGCCAGAAGGAAGCCACACCTCACACAGGCTGCAGGCTCTCCTCGGGCCCAGGAGCAGAGCCACTTTAAGGGCAGAGTAAGGGATAAAGAGCCTTCTGCGTGGGGAGGGGGAAGGGGGAGCGGGGGAGGGGCAGGCCTGGAGAGGCGGGGCCTGTCCGGCCGGGAGTTAGCCCACTGACCCCCCCCAACTCTGCAGTCCATGGCCCGGCTAACACGGAGAGGAGCGGGGGCCCGTTAATGAAATTCTGGGCACAAAGCTTTTGGCCCAAAGTAAGGGTCGCAGGACACTCAGGGATTGGGCCCACAGGAGAGAACTCCCAAGACAGACTAGGGGACCACCCAGGGGGGCCCCGTGCAGTGCCCCCCACTTTTTATCTTTGCAAAACTACCCCTGGCTCCGAGGGAGAGGTCTCCCACGGCTTCCACCCGGCCCTGCCCCCGCAGGAGCAACCTGTGGACGGAGGATCGCCTTCCCCGAGCCCCCAGCTTTATTCACGAAGAACCCACCCCAGAACATGTGGACATCGGAGGTCTGGGGTGAGGCCTGCTCCCCGATGGGCTTGTAACATGCCCACCCCGAGTGGGGAACAGAAGCAGCACCCGCTCCTCCCGCTCCAACTCGCCCTCGCGCGGATTAGGCGCTTTTCAGGCTGTTTTCCCGACGAGAGCTGCGTCTCCGGGCCTGGCGGCAGCGGCCCTGCAACGGGGCTCAAACTCGGCGCCGGGCACCCAGCTCTGGGAGGGCACAGCCCTCCAGCCACGCCACCCGCTGGCCCCTAACTCTGGGCGGCCGCGCAGAGCCGGGCTCGGGCCTGGCCTCGCCCCTCGCCCGGGCCGCGTCGACGGCGGGGAACCGTGGCGGGCGGGGCGCGCCAAGAAAGTGGCGCCGGAGCGCACGGCGCGGCCCGGGACGCCGCGCACCTTCCCCGCCGCGTCCTCCCCTCCAAAAGATGGCGGGCCGAGGAAAGGGGGAAAAATCCCTTCCGTGAGGCTGGACGCACGGGAGGCCGGCTGGCGCGGGCCGTGCCAACTCCAGGCTACGCGCCCCGGCCGCGGCGACGCCCCCGAGCCCGGGACGCGGCGACGCCCCCCGAGCCCGGGACGCGGCCAGCCGGGAGGGAGCCGGCGGAGGGCGAGGAGAGGGGGCCCGGGCGGCCGCCGCGCTTTGTTGCATCGTGGCCGCGCACAAAGGCGGCGGCGGCAGAGGCTGGGGCGCCCGGCTCCCCGGACGCGCCGGCGACCTGCGCCGGGGACTCGGGGCCGCGCTGCCCGGCCCGCCCGGCCCGCCGCCGCCCGCCGCCCCGCGCGCGCAAGGAAGCAAGAGAAAGGCGTACTTGGCCTCGGCGGCTCCGGCGGCCGTCCCCTCCCGGCCCGCGCGGCCGGCTCCTCTTTGGCTCGCCGGCCCCGGCAGCATAATAGACGCGCCAGAGCCGAGCTGGGCTCATGCGCTGCGCCGCGGAGCCTGGCGGGAGTCGTAGTCCGCGGCCGGGACCGCGCCCGGGCTGCCCAGGGGAGGCGGCGGCGCGCGGACTACATGTCCCGGCCCCCCCGGCGCCGCGCCCCACCCCGCGCGCCCCCGCCCGCCACCCGCCCCGCGGACGCGGCCCGGGGGGCGCGCTGGGGCGGGACGCCCATCCACCCCTCCGACCCCGGCGACGAGGCGGGGACCCCGGGAGGCCCTCCCTTTGGTGCAGGGGACGTGCTCCTCGGGCGAATTTCCCGGTGCCCCCGGGTGGCGTGGAAAAGGCGGGAGCGCGGCCATCGCCCGCCTACCCGCCGCCAAACGCACCCGGGGTCTCGGAGCCCGGCGTTTGGGGTCGCCCTGGAACCCGGCCGCGCTCAGCCGGGGCGGCGCGCACCTGCAGAGCGCCCTTGTTTGTAAACAAACCGCGCTGCTAATTAGCCTGGCGGGGGCGCGCACGGGAGGCGAGGGCGGGGCGGCGGGCGCGCGCAGGGGCGGCCCCGCGGGGGGAGGAGCTGCGCTCGGCCCGCCCCACCTACCCACCTCCTCTACTCCCCACCGCACCCGTCTTTCCGACCCACGACGCCTGGGGGGTGGGGAGCCCAAGTCCCCGAGCTGGCGAGGCGTTGGAGATGTTCCCGCCTCAGTTTCCCCACCTGCCCAGCGAGGGCAGGCATGGAATCTGAGGTCCCTAGCCTGAGATTCCAGACTCCAAAGATAAAAACAAGGACCCGGGCCCTTTGCCCGTAATTTGTAAAGCTCAGCTCGTGGACACGTTTTCAGATCTTGTTTTAGGTGGCAATTACTCGGCTGTATTCGTAAGTACATGTTCCCCAGCTATAAATCAAGGTAGCACGTAGTGTATGTTAGACACCCCTCTCCCCCCATAAGAACGTCAGAAACCACACGTTTTCCTCAGTGCTCCCGAACCTGCCAACTGCGAGGTGGTGTTTCCGAGCGTGGGCTGCACCCATCCCAAGCCCCCGTGTCGCTGGGTGGACCTGAGGTTGCGCCAGCTCCACTGGCCCAAATGCACGCGTCTTTACACTGAGTGCCAGGGTCCGAGTGCGGCCCAGCCGGCTGGCACCCACCCCCTCTCACAGGCCGCCTGCCCCAGGCTTACAGGGCAGACGCTGGGCTCTGGGAGGCGAACGGACTTGCTTTGGGTCAAACGGAACCAGTATGTGGGGAACAGTGTGCAGGAGAGGCCCAACCCAAACTGTCCCCAGCCTCCCAGCGCCCCTGCTGCATGTGCAGACATCCTGCAGCCCCTGCGGCTGCAGAGAAGGGCCTGGCTGGGGACGACCTTTCCTTTTTAGGTTTGCGGGGGGAGGGCAACAGGTCCAGGAAGGTGAGGGTCTGCAGGCTGGTTCCTTAGAACCACCGTCCCGGTTGCGTCCCTCTCCAAGCCCTGGCCTGGTACCCCCACTTCTGTTTCACCCCCAAGGCCGCGTCCCCATCCTGCCATCTGGGTCTCATTCTCTGGGATGCCTGGGCCTGGCCATCAGGATGGTCCACTTCATCACTTAAAAAGACCCCGCCCCTCTCCCCCCCCCCCCCCAGGCCAAAACAAAGAGCCTCTCCCCTGGTCTTGACCTTGCAGAGCCGCCCCTGACCAGCCAGGCTGTGGAGGCTGCTGACCGAATGCCCTGGGTGCTGATGACCCTCCTTGGGCCTCCACTGACCAGAGGAGTCCCTCTGGGAGCATAGCAGGAACCTGGGCGTCCCCGGGGACCTGGCTCTGGTGGGAGGACCCAGGTCCCACCTCTACCTTCCCCGTGCCCACCAGTCCGGCTTGCCCACTCAGGTGCGGCCCCGGTGGCCCAGTGCAGTGACTCTCCCCGCGGCTGGAGAAGTCTGGGGAGCAGTCTGTCAGAGCGACGACGTGACAGACACTTACCTTGGGCCCCTGGGCCCAGGGCTCACCCCTGCTTGGTCCCAGTGTAGGGCGCCTCCCTGAGGCCTCTGGAGAAGCAGAGCTGCCTTAGGAAGGGACTTGGGTGACCCTAACTGTCCCCACCAACCACTATTCTCTCCCTTCCCAAGTTCTTGGGAGTTTCAACACCATGAGATTGGGCCACTTAATCTCCCCAACCCAGTTTCCTCATCTGTCAAGGGGGACAAAAATAGGGCCCCATCCTCCGCTGGGGGAGGGGGAGGGAGAAGCTAGTGGGAAAGGTGGGGCCTGTGGTCCCCGTGGTCACGGCTCTCGGCTCTGCCTTGGGCTCTTACCGACAAGGCCTGTTTACTGGCCTCTCCCCTCCAGAGTGGCAGCTCTGTGAGGGCCGGGCTCTGTATGCGCAGGGCCCACAGCACGTCTGGCTCAAGAAATATTTTCCCGGTTTTCCTGCCACCAAAGTAGATCATTTGCACAGAAGTAATAGTGAAAGTCCTTAAAAGCACAGAGTGGAAGAGTGGGCTGTGCTGCATTAATGTGGCCACAGAGGCAAGAAGACAGGTGAGAGCCAGCCCGCCTGCCAGAATCTCAACCTACTCATCTGTAAAATGGGGATAATCACTACCTGCCTCATAGGATGGTCGCAGGGGATGAGGTGTAAGTTCTCACTTGTAAGATAGTACGCGCATCCTTTCCTTCATTCACTCCAGAGGTAGCGGGGGGATGGGGGGGTGGTGGCCCGCACTCCTGCCTCATGGCACGGCAGGTACCACAGGGGGAAGAGGAAGCACCAGCTGCCATGGGGCTGCCAGGCCGGGGCGCACAGACTTTCACAGGTAAAACAGGCAGCCTGCCTGCCTGCGCTCAGAACCCTGGGGCAAAATCAAGCCAGGGAGGGGGCCGGGGTGCTCGGCTTTGAGGTCATGGCAGCTAAGTATAGGAACTAAGCTTGTGGGTGATTTTCGAGTAGTTTTTCATCTGGATCATTTTTTTTTCCATGGCAAAAAGGTAAATATTATGCAATACAGTTGAGTTTTATTTGAAGAAGCAATCCTTGGGATACAGCGGTGAGAGGGCTGGCCGGGGAAGGGACAGTCCCAGACAGAAGCAAAGATTTTTGGACACAATTAAAACTAAACCCACAGCCCTGACTGGTGTGGCTCAGTGGATAGAGCCTCGGCCTGCGGACTGAAAGGTCCCAGGTTCCATTCTGGTCAAGGGCATGTACCTTGGTTGTGGGCACATCCCCAGTAGGAGGTGTGCAGGAGGCAGCTGATCGATGTTTCTAACTCTTTCCCTCCCCCTTCCTCTCTGTAAAAAATCAATAAAATATATTAGAAAAACACACACATGATGAGAAAACTAAACCTTAGTTGGTTGGAGCTAGAGTGTCTCGGGCATTAGATCAAAGGTGTGGGTTTGATCCCTGGGCAGTCACGCAGGAGAATCAACCAATGGCACGTACCTGGTTGCAGGCTCCGCCTGGGCCCCCAGTTGGGCTCCTGCAGGAGGCAACCAATGGATATGTTTCTCTCACATCGATATTTCTGTCTTTCCTTCTCTCTGCCACTCTCCCTAAAAAACAATGGGAAAATATCCTCAGGTGACTACTGAGAAAAATAAATAAAACTATGTCAATATATAAAATTTAAAAAGTAAATAAAAATTTTTAAAAATCCAAACATACCAAACCTTACTGGGTGCCGTGAAGGCAGCGCTCAGAGAGAACGTTATCGGCGTGAGTGACTATATTAAAAAAGAGGAACTCTCTCCAATCCTAAACTCCCACCCAGCAGAACTAGAAGAGGAAGAAACTAAACTCGAAGCCAGCAAATGGAAGGAAATAATAAAGCTTAGAGTGGAGATACATAAGATTAACAAATAGAAGAGCCACAGAGAGACTCAGCTAACCTAAATCAAGGAAACCGACAAGCCTTTAGCTAGATTGTCCTAGAAAAAAAGAAAAAAAGAGGGAGAAGACTAATGTTACCGGAGCCGGGACTGGAAAGGACGGGCAGAGACCAGCAGGGCAGCTGTAAGCCGGCAAACGCCATAACCTCGATGAAAGGGACACGTCCCAGGAGTCCCACACGCCCCAGACTGGACTTGGGAAGAAACACAGCATCTCAGTAAGCCGATGAGAGGCTGAGCCGGGGCTCAGGAACTTCCTGCAAGGAAAGCCCAGGGCCAGCCGGTCTCGGGGTGAGCCCGATGGAGCGTTCAAAGAAAAATGAGCGCCAGTCCTTCTCCCTCTGTCCCGACAGCGGAGGGGGAGCAAGTCCTTACATGCCACGCATGCGGCCACTGCTCCTCAGAGCTCCGCCAGCCAAGGGCATCGCGAGGGAGACGCCCCGAGAACCTTGCTGGTTCCCTTCCCGGGTGCCCTGGGCCCCTCTCTCCCCACACAGAGCAGCACAGTGGCATCGCGGGGCGCACCCCCTCCACGCTGGCTCTCCTCCGCCCAGAGTGCCCGAGCGACCCTCCAGGGCCTCGGCCCAGCACCTCACTCAGCAGGTGGCGCAGGACGTCCCAGGATCCTGAGTGCCCCGCGGGTTCACTCCCCTCGGGGGATGGGCAGCTCTCCCCTGTCCAGTGATGCCATCCTTGTACCTGACGCTGCGGGAGCATCGAGGGCAGCGTTATGAGGGAAGGGCTCCGGGAGGGATTGGTGGCTGGGGGGGCGGGGGGGGGGGCGGGGGTCTGTGTGCTACCCGGGCACTGAGGCCAGGCTCTCATTGGGGTTTAGGAACCACTGTTTCTATTATTATTATTATTTTTAAAAATCCTCACTCGAGGATGTTTTTCCATTGATTTTTAGAGAGAATGGGAGAGAAAAAGGGGGAAGAGAGAGAGAAGCATCGATGTGAGAGACACATGCCCTCGAACCCTGACCTCCAGGGCTGGGCTGTTTCTATTATTTTCACGAACTCCTGCTTTCCTAGCCCCTCCCCCTTCGGTCCCCAACAGCTTGAATAGGACCCCCTGAGATTGATGGGGAATCCATGTCTGGGATTAGACTATCCAGAGCCGTGTGCACTTCACCCCTCTGCCCCTCTGCCCAAAGCAGGCCCGCGGTGGGCAGCACCTGCCTCTGCTGCGGGAGCCCGTGCCGGCTGCGGGCTGGGGCTGGACGAGGCGGGCGGCCGCTCAGCCTCCAAACATACCAAGGTCTGCCACCCAAGGTCCGGCTCCCGGGAGGTGGCAGCTGCCTGCCAGCCCAGGCCGCCGGCCAGCCTGGGAGAAGCCTGGACCACACTCCCTGCAGACACTGGCCCTCAGCAGCTTCCAGGGGCTTCATAGACCTGGGAGGATGGAGGGAGGGGCAGGCAGGGGAGGGGCGCGGGGATGGGGGGAGCCGGCCTGCAGCTGGCCTCCCGGGCGCCGGGCACACGCCGGGGACTTTGGCCCCTGGTTCGCGGCGTCAGCTGTTCTATTTTAGGCCAGTTGCTCGTCGGTTAGGGAATTCTCCCGCCGTGGGAACCCAGAGAGGCGAGGGCTGGTGTGGTGGCCTCTGGGCGCCCTTCCTTGGCCCCATGGACTCCCCTCCAGTGCCAGGTGAGGGGTGCCCCCCAGGCTGGCACGCTGGCCTGTTTCCCCGGTACAACGCTCCCGCCTCCTGAGTCAGTCCAGGCACTCCTGGATCTTATCCCACAGAAACCATCCGCAATCCGTAGCGGGAAAGTCCAGGAAAGACCCCAACGCCCAGGTCCGCAGGCCGCAGTGGGAGGGGAGGAGCAGGCCGTGTGGTGGGGGGCGTGGGGGCCCCTGAGAGCCGCGAGCAGGAGGCAGGCTGCAGGGCCGCTGGGGTCACCTGGCTGTGGGAATGTGAGGAAATGTGGGCGCGGCGTCTGCTCACGGGCGTGGAGGCCCAAAGAGCAGGGTCAAGCCCAGCCCTCTCCGGTCCTCGCTGTGTGGCCTGGGGCCAGTCACCCAGGCTCTCTGAGCTGCCAGGTCCGCCTCCGTAAAAATCGGAACAGCTTACCAGGGCGCCTGGGGTTCAGGGAGCCGGTATGTGCAGTCCTGGGCGAGGGAAAGGCTCGGGGGCCCAGGAAGAGCAGCTGCCGCCTGCTCGCCAGGACAACTGGCAGTGGTCTGACGTGACAGGGAAACAGGTGGCACACTAGCAGCGGCATTCATATTCCTTAAAGATGCCCCCGGGAACCCCTGCTGCACCCCCCCCCCCAAAAAAAAAAAAAAAGCCTAAAGGCTTTGAACAAAATCCCCCGGCTTTTGGGGCCTCTGATTCCCACCTGCCCGCCCGGGGCTGTGTCTTCCTCACTAGCTTGGGACTCGCTCTAACCCAGGGATTAAGCCCAGGCCTCTGCAGACAGCAACAGTGGGGCCTGGCTGGGGAGCTGGGAGCCGCATTCCAGGGATTCCTGCTCTGAGACCCGCCCGCTGGCCTCAGCCCAACACCCTGCACAGACTGGAGGGGCCGCCCTGGGACCCCCCCCCCCCCCCAGGCCTGGAGTTGGGGCGGGGCTAAGGGCAGACAGATTTAGTTGTGGGGCCTTTGAAGCAAATTAGGATAGGGTTAGATCCAACAGGAAGTGGCAGCTAACGTCCCAGGATTCCTTCGTTGTGGGGGGGTCTTTATTAGCCACCGACTGTGTGCCCCTCCCATCGGGCTCTGTGGCCTGGGCTGGCTGTCCCTGCTCCCATGACCCCACAGGAGTGAGGGGGGTGGACACGTGAGGGCCAGCATGCTCACAGGGGATGATGGGAAGGGGACAGAGAAGCAGGGGGTGGGGGGCCAGCCTAGGGCTGAGCCTGGGGACCTTGAGGAAGGGACAGTTGGGTCTCCGCTTCCCTGGGGCTGAGGGACGGTCCGGGACAGGGCCTTTCAGTTTTCTTCCTTTTTAAAAAAACATATTTTCATTGATTTCAGAGAGGGAGAGGGAGAGATAGAAACATCAATGATGAAAATCACTGATTGGCTGCCTCCTGCACACACCCCACTAGGGATCGAGCCTGCAACCCCGTATGTGCTCTGAGCAGGAACCAAAGTGTGACCTCCTGGTTCATAGGTCAATGTTCAAGCCCTGAGCCATGCCGGCCGGACTCAGTTTCCAAATGAGACAGTGCTAAGCCAACGGAGCCGTTGGTAACCCTAGGGGGGGCAGCCTACGGGGTCACCTTAGGGTGGCATGGGGCGGGGAGGTGATACAGGGGAAACGGGAAACAGGGCTGGGGTGCTCATTAGGGACGCGAGGAAGGAGGGAGAAGGGATGGGTCCATGAGGGAGGGCACACCCTGGGCAGAGGCCCTGGAAGGAGAGAATCCGGAGAAACCTAGGAGGCCAAGTCCTGCTTCCTCCTGCCACCTGCTCTTTCTGTCCCTGGGAAACCAAGGCCCCGGCGAAGGCTGGGGGCAGTCAGGGCTAGAAACGGCTGTCTGGGTACCAGGCTTAGCGTGGCCAACGGCCTCGGGTTGGCTGAAGGCCCACGGGGCCCAGGGATGGTGGACAACACGCCTGTCGCACGGACCATGAGGAGGCATGGAGGAAAGCGGGGTCCTAAGTCTCTCCCAAACCAGTCACCAGGGACAAGGAACGCCACCCAGACCCCACTGACGTGGGCTGGCGGGAGCCGTGGGCTCGCGGGCAGCGTCAGCAGCTCCCGGGAATGGAGGTGGAGTGGGGGCGGCTGTCCCGCAGGGAAACCTGGCCAGCGGCCCCTGCAAGGCCTGGGGCCTGCACATCCCCTGTGTCCCCGGGACCCATGATGCTCCCTCATCAACTGCCATCGGAACCCAACCTGGGGGCTTGGCCGTTAAAGGGCCAGTGCTCGTGCCCACCTTGCTGCCTGCTTTGGGTGTGTGTGTGTGTGTGTGTGTGTGTGTGTGTGTGTGTGTGGGGGGGGGGGGGGGGCGGCATCAGTTCCTGCCACGTGGCCTGTTCCTCTACCGCCTCGTGGAAAGCCCTCCACTGTCCCTGTGGCTAGATATGGCTTCTCAAGAGCTTGGAATCCTATGAGAAGGTGATGTTCTTTTTTTAAAAATATATTTTATTGATTTTTTACAGAGAGGAAGGGAGAGGGATAGTTAGAAACATCGATGAGAGAGAAACATCAATCAGCTGCCTCCTGCACACCCCCCACTGGGTGTGTGCCCGCAACCAAGGTACATGCCCTTGACCGGAATCGAACCCGGGACCCTTGAGTCCGCAGGCCGACGCTCTGTCCACTGAGCCAAACCGGTTAGAGCTTTTTTTTTTTTTTTTTTTTGGAGAGAAACATCTGTTTGTTGTTCCACTTATTCATGTATTCATTGGCCGATTCTTAAAAAAACATGTATGTATATATATATTTTATTGATTTCAGAGAGGACGGGAGAGAAAGAGAGAAACATCGATGATGAGAGGGAAGCATTGGTCGGCTGCCTCCTGCACGCCCCCCACCGGGGATGGAGCCGGCCGCCCGGGCCTGTGCCCGGACCTGGAGCCGGACCGAGACCTCCTGTTCCCAGGGTGACGCCCAACCCCCGAGCCACGCCCGCCGGGCTCGCTGGAAGCGTCTACCTCCGGAGGCGGGCGGCGAAACCGCTACCTGGGCACCTGGCCGGAGCCTGAGCTCAGGGACGGGGCGCTTGCCTCGCTCCACCTGCCGCAGGGGCGCGCTGGAGGCCTGCAAGCACTTGGGAGTTGGCGCTGGGACCCGGGGTGCACAGTTTGGGGGACCCCGGCCTAGGTGAGGGAGGACGTGGGTCTGGTAAGCCCCCCGGCTGAGGGTGGGTTTGGACCCGGGGCCAGGGGAAGCGGGCTGCGTCTTAACCGAGGGGGCTTCAGGCCGCGGCCAGCGGCGAGGCGGCCCCGGGCAGGCAGTGGCCGGAGGTGCCCGTCTCCCTCCGGAACCGGCCGGGTTGCCTTGCGGAGCCGCGGCCTCACCTCCCCGAGTACAAGAGCGAGCCGAGGCCTCCGGGCACACAGACGGCTGGGAGCGGCGCCCCGCCGCGGCTGCCGGTCTTCCCGGCCCGTGTCTAGGCCACCGCGCCGCTCCCTTCCCGGCACGTCCATGGCAAACGCTGGGCTTTGGCTCCACCGATCCGGAGTCGCGGTCGGTGCTCCCAGATTCAGTCGGTAAATAGCAGGCTTCTGTCACTCTGCCATGGGCTGGGGGGCGCGGAGCCGGGACACCGTGACCCCCTCCGAGACGCTGGGACCCACGTGGGTAGCGGAGGGGCGCCCCGTGTGTGTGGGGGGGGCGGGGGAGAATGCACCGGGTTTGGGGCCAGAACCGCTCCCGTCCTCCCGAGGCCGCTGAGCCCCGCCCCTCCCCGCGTGTAACTGCAGGTGATGGTACCTGAGACGTCACCCTGCAGGCCGCGGGGCAGCCCGCCGGCTCCCATCGGCTCTCCTCGGTGCGGGCTCAGGAGAGAGGCAGCGGCGCCCCGCGGGAGCGCCGGTGGCGCGGAGCCGGCGGCCGGAAGCCGCGGGAGCTCGCCGTCTGGGCTGCAGAGCGGGAAGGTAAGGGTGCCTGTCTCCTGAGGTGTCCCGAGCATTGACGGAGACCCTGCGCGGACGCCCTGAGCGCGCGACCGGGGCGGGACCGGAGCTCAGAAGAGACGTTGGGGCCCGCCAGCCCTCGCTTCCCGGCGGAGCGCTCTGCTGCTCCCGGGAGCGCCGCTGCAGGGGGAGCTCAGGCCGTGAGCCTTCGAGGGGGACCCTGGCCCTCTGCGGCCGTGTCTTATACTTCAGTTTTTAGAAAGCGCGCGAGAAGAACGGCCTGCCACCGGTTACCTACGGGGCTGAGGCTTTTAGGCCGGAAGCATGCACTTTGTACTGGTCCTTTAAGGCGTAGGGCCTGCCCGAAGCGTTCTGGCCCTCGCCGCTCCCCGTAGCGCCCCTCCGAGAGGCCGGCTTTGTGCGCTCGCCCCGCCCCGACGCCGCTGCGGCCCTTCGCGCACGCGCACTGCCGGCTCCGCGCCGCCTCCTCGATCTCGGCCCGGCTCCCGCCCAGGCGGCGGCCGACGCGACTCCCGGGGCGCTCGGCCCGCTCCCGCCCGCCGCGGCCCCGCAGGTAAGCGGGGGGCGCCTGGGCCGCGGGCACGCGCGGGGGCCCGACGCCGTTGCACCCCCAAACCGCCGCCGCCGCACGTGTTCCGGCGGGCCCGGCCTCAGCCCCGGTCCCGCCCGCCGGGCCCCTCGATGCAGACGCCCCGCGCGCCCATGCCGCCTCGCCTTCCGGGTACCCGCCTGCGCCCCTCTCCGGCCGAGCGCGCGGCTCCTCTCCTCACCGGAGCCTCCCCCGCGGAGGTCCCGCCCCCTCCCCCACGGGCCCCCGGCGACCTCCGGCGCCCACCGGGGCGGCCGCTCCCCAGGGGCCTCGTGACAAGCCCGCCGCCCGGGGGCTGCGACGTCTCCCTGCAGCCAGCCTGCAGGTCCCCTCGTCTGCACGGCGCCTCCGGAAAACACCCCACGAGCGCCCCGCCCTGGACGGGGCGCGCACCCCGTCGGCCCTCCGCTGCGGGAGCGCCCGCACCCCGACCTGCTGCTCGGCCTCAGCGCGGGCGCCGGTGCGGGTCGCCAGGTTGCCTCTGTGTTCCCTCGCCCGAGGGCCCGGCCTCGGCCCTGCAGCTCAGGAGCCTGCCTTTTACCAGCAGCCGGAAGCACCCAGGTTCGGGGGCTGGGCCGCAGGAGGTTGGGCGAACACCCGTGGGCCCAACTCCAGTGGCCGTCCCCTTCCCCGCCGCTTTCTAAGGGGCCCAGCTGCCCGAACAGTTGTCCAGGGAACCCCCGAGTGTTTGAAAAATGCCGGGCTCGCCCCGCCCCCGGGAGGAAACGTGGGGACCCTGTTGGAAGCCCACTGGTTTTGCGTGGATGCTTGGCTCGCCGGGGGGAGCGGGTTGGCTGGAGGGGGAGGGGCTGGGCATCCTTGCCCCTCACCTGAGGGCGTTTGCCCGGCCAAGCCGCACCTCCTGGTGGGCCTC
This sequence comes from Ia io, assembly GCA_025583905.1. Classification (NCBI taxonomy): domain Eukaryota; kingdom Metazoa; phylum Chordata; class Mammalia; order Chiroptera; family Vespertilionidae; genus Ia; species Ia io. Next base: position 2,292,874 of record JAJQQW010000017.1, on the reverse strand, counting down.
AGTTTTTATGCTAAAACGCGCTGTTGGGGCCCCCTGAAGCGCCCCTTTCTCCTCTCCTGTCCCCACCGGTGCTGGGCTCGGGCGCCGCAGGGCCACACGGCCGCAGCCCCGTGTGGCCGGGCCTCCTCCGAGGCTGGGTTCTGGGAAACGGACTTTCTAGCTCTGGACCTTGGCTCGTCCCTCCCGGACTGGCCCAGCCCCCGAGGGGAAGGCCGCAGAAGGTAATCGCAGAGGAGCCTTGGCCGCCGGCAGCCGAGTGCCAGCCGTGTTCCCTGGCAGGGCTGCCCGCACGCCCCTCCCCCCGCCCCCACGCGGTGCAGCGGGCTCCGTGGGTCCTCCCGGCAGGTAGCCGTGGCCGCCCTGCTCTGCACAGCTGTGCTGCGTTGTAATTCCTTTCCCTTCTTGGTTGAAGACTTGGAGACTTGCTCTTTTTTGTGATGGCTTCCATTTCACTTCACTGGGCACGCTTTAGTTTTAAGCTGCAAGCGAGAACTTCCAGTGTGCACACTCCTGAACGGTGGTCCCAGCTTCCAGGAGTTGGGTGGCCAGTGATGCTGGCAAGAACACCCTGGTGGCTCCCTCCGAGTCCCCTGGTGCCTCTGCGAGGGGCAGTTCCCATGGTCACGGTGAGACCTAATGGAGCGGAGGCTTTCCCTCCCGCGGCGCAGGCTGCCCCAGCAGGCAAGGCCGGGGAGCCCTGTGTTTGCAGACATGGCTCTTAGCACTGTGCCTCACCCGGGATGCATGTGAGGATGTGGAGGAGTTCCCAGCCTGTGCACCCGAAGCGCAGCCTCCTGTGATCTGGCTTGTTCTTCCTGGACCAGAACCTCCAGTGGTTTATAAGGCGGAAGGCCCTTTGAAGAGGAGGGCCTTGTGCGTGCTGGGCGAGCGGGCGGGTGGGGCTGCATTCCCGCATTCCTGCATTCCCACAGACCCGCAGGTAACAATGGGAAGCGGCCCTGAAGGAGGGGCCTTTGATCACAGCTCCTGCCTGAGCCTAGGGCAGCCTCAGGAAGCATTAGGGATTAGGATAACAGTCCAGTGCCTCCACTTGGAGCAGCGGATCCAGGCTCAGTAAGGTGGGCCAATGGTTTTTACCCTTTTTCCTGGAAATTACTTACAAATGTGGTTTGATTGTTGGCCTAGGTCCCCCACTGTAGGCTGCGCTTAGCCCAGAGCTCTTCCTGCTCTGAGTGTCCTGTGGAGCTGTGAACCCGTCCGCCTGCATCTCCCTGCTGCTCGGTGGGCCTCAGAGCCATGGCAACGGAGGAGAAGAAGCCAGAGACGGAGGCTGCCCGAGCGCAGCCCACCCCCTCGTCGTCGGCCACGCAGAGCAAGGCGAGTCCCTGGGCTCCTGGGGAACGGCAGGGGCACGAGGCTGCAGATGCTGGGGAGTGGCGCTCCGGTTCATCAGTGTGTGCCCCCGTCAGAGCGATGCGGGTTTTAGTCAGTGACCGGCGGTTTTCCAGACCCCTCCCCTGGGGAGGGGCCTTAGCAACAACACCGCTCCTGTCCTGTGAGAGTGTAGGCCCCGGCACCGGCTGTCCTGCAGCACCCCTCGGCCACAGTTCTGATGCCTGGGCGGGTGTGCAGACCCGCAGGCCTCTCCCCCAGAGCAGCCTTCCGGTGTGCGTGGGGCTGCATGAGGGGCGGGCACGCGGGCGCCGACCTGGTTGGCACAGGTGGGTGCTGGTGGTCTGGGTGGGGTGGGATTAGGGTGGTGGAGCCGAGGCACTGAGGTGAGGGCTGCGGAAGTAAGAGCTCAGGCTGGCTGTTCAGGTTGAGGGACATGCAGACAGCTCTGGTAGGCACGTGGTACAGGTTTGGCGCTCAAGCCGGAGGTCTCAGATTCAGGCTGACGGTTGACTTGATGGTGGTGGGCACTTGGGGCTGATGAACTGTTTCCTCACCAGCCTACACCTGTGAAGCCAAACTATGCTCTCAAGTTCACCCTGGCCGGCCACACGAAGGCCGTGTCCTCCGTGAAATTCAGCCCCAACGTGGCTGGCGAGTTCGTGTAGGTATCAGCGGGGCCTTGGTGGCTGGGAGAAATGGGTGTGTGTGAGTGTGTGGAGGGGGCTTGCTCTCCGACACCCCTCTGTCGGTGCACCATGGGTGTGCCTGCTCGCTTCCGTGTTTAACTGGGAGAAGCCACGCCCTGTTGAAATGGTGCCCATTGCCGCTCCGTGGCAGTGGTTGGGCAGTGGTTGGGGAGTGGAAGGTACTGCCGGTTCTGTGGGTGGCATTCTTCAGGGTCCCTCACACTGTTCCCGGGGGCTCACATGGGAAAACCCAGATTTTGGACTCTGGGTGACTGGGCTCTTTGTTAACTCCTTTCTTTCAGCTGCAGATAAACTCATTAAAATTTGGGGTGCCTATGATGGGAAATTTGAGAAAACAATATCTGGTCACAAGCTGGTAGGTATCAGCCCTGCACACTGGTGGCTGCTGGACAGTGTAGCTCCAGCGATCAACGTGGGTGGGGCCCTTTCCCAGGCCTGTGGAGTTACGTTGAGTTCCCCCCCAAATTCTTTTTGTTTTTTTAAATATGTTTTTTATTTATTTTGGAGAGAGGGGAAGGGAGAGGGATAGAGAGAGAGAAAGTTTGGCTGTCTCCTGCACGCCCCCACTTGGGCACTGAGCTGAAACCCAGGGTATATGTCCTGACCGGGAATCACGTGGTTCGTGGATCAGTGCTCAACCACTGAGCCACCTTGGCAGGCCCCCTCTAAATTCTTTTTGGTAGCTATTTGCGTCTTTTTTCAAATACAAGTGAAAGTTTATTTAGAAAAGTCACAAAGGTGGAAAGAGTGAACTCAGGGAACACGTGACAGAGGCAAAAGCAGGGCCCAGGGGCTTAGGAGAGAAAGGCATCCCATGACCCAGGCGCCTGCCCTCGACCGGGAATTGAACCCAAAACCCTCTGGTGCATGAGCTGACACTAACCACTGAGCACACTGGCCAGAGCTGCCACTTCTTGTTTTTTTAAGCAAACGCTCCTGAGTCCCGGACGAGTTTCTGCCCACGGAGGCCTGCAGCGCCCCCGAGAGCACGTAGCCGGGGGCCGGGCGGTGTCTCAGAGCTCAGCGCTGGCTGAGGACTCGCTTGCAGAGTGGGACGAGCTGTGTGTCCAGTTGGATGGGGGGGTGGGATTTGGCTTCTGCTGGTTAATTGTGTTTTGTCCCTCGAGATGGTGACCCTCTTGTCTTTTTCCCCAGGGAATATCAGATGTGGCCTGGTCCTCGGATTCTAACCTCCTTGTTTCTGCCTCAGATGATAAAACCCTAAAGATATGGGATGTGAGCTCGGTAAGCCGAACTCGGGGTCCCCTCCTGGGGAAGTGTGTGTGGAGAGGGGCGGGTGGGATAGTGGGTCCCTGGCGGCCTGGCTCTCCCAGGTGTGCATCGGTCAGCCTGGCCCCGCTGGCAGGCCCCGGGGTGACAGTCTGTCAATATTTCATTTTAGGGAAAGTGTCTGAAAACCCTGAAGGGACACAGTAATTACGTCTTTTGCTGTAACTTCAACCCGCAGTCTAACCTCATTGTCTCAGGCTCCGTAAGTGTGCTGGCCTCTTCGGGGTGGGGGTGGGCACAGAGGTGACCTGCTGGGTGGGGGTGGCAGTTTTGGGTTCGGGGGGGTCTGTCAGCTCCTGTCCTCCCTGTGGCGTGGCCTTGATCTCTTCTTGTCTGCAGTTCGATGAGAGCGTGAGGATATGGGACGTGAAGACGGGGAAGTGCCTCAAGACCCTGCCTGCGCACTCGGACCCAGTCTCCGCTGTAAGTCCCTCTGGCCTGGGAACTCCATCTCCATTGACACCTGCAGCGTGGATGGTGACCCTGTAGAACTCAATCCGTGGAAGGGCAGGTGGCTGTAGCGTGGGGGGATGGTGTTCCCAAATGGAACCTTCCGGTCCAGGGCGTTCAGTCCTGGGAAGTGTGACCAGGGTGCAGTGTGAGTTTAGAGTGGAGCCAGTAGCTCTGATTGGTCCTGGAGGCGGGTGGGATGGCCCAGTTGCAGTGAGAATCCTGGTTGTGAGAACAGGTGGTAGGTGGGCCCGAGAGCGCCCGTCCTGCTCTGTGGGGTCTGAGCCCTGCCGTCCTGCAGGGGCCACGTGTGCACAGCCGTGTAGTCACACTGCACACAGGGTTGGTGCTCCATGAAAGCATGGCTCCAGGGCTCCCCTGCGCCTCCATCTCACCTAGGAGCGGATCACATAGCAGGAAGCAAGACCGTTTTAAAAGGTGTTATTTGTTGTAAGAAGGCTTATCCTGGGTACAGTCGGCTCCGGACTCAACAGGAAGAATAGGAATGCGTGGGAACTCTCCCTCCTGGCATTGCGACCCTCTTACTGGCACTGAGAGTCCATTGGGGGGAGAAGGAAAACCCCAAAGGTGAATCAGTCACAGGAGAGGGACGTGTCAGAGTGGAACGTATTTATAGGAAGGTGTTCCCCCCCCCCCCCCAGCAGAGCTAAACTTTGAGATCAGGTAAATGGGGCCGAACAGCAGTCAGCCTCAGCCGGCAGCAGGTCCCCGCGGGGTTTGGAGCCGCTGGATCTCCTTCCTGTGCCCTCCGCAAAGCCAGACTGCTCAGGGGGCCGTGTGTGGTGTCCCTGTCCGGGGTTTGGAGCAGTGGTGGGGTGTCAGGCTGGTGCTCGGATGGCCGTGGGCGGGCACCTGGGTGAGAAGCCCCTAGAGTCCATTCTTAGGCGGCTACAGAATCAGGGGGGCGGGGGGGGGGTTGGGGTCCCCCCTGATTTTTTTTGCTTTTGTAAAGCAATGTCAGGGGAAGTCATTTTTGGCTACGTTGGTCAGGCTGCCTTCATTGGGGGGTGGGGGGCGATGGCGACCACTGGGGGCCGGATCCCCGGACAGGACAGGCCCTCAGGAGTGGTCCTCCTGTGGCCATGGTTTATTTTCAGTCCGTTTCGTAGTAAGGGATTGACTCCTCTGGACGGACTGCAGGCTGGTTTTCTTCCTGTGGTTCCTCCTCCGTGGTGAGAGCCGTCCTCTCCACCTGCTCGGTGGCAGCTCAAGAAGCCAGCACCGTGGCAGCACGAGAGGGTCACCCCGCACTCAGGTGGGGCCGCGGGGAAGAAGCCCGTGTCGCTGGCTTCAAGTCTTCCTCCCTCCCCCCCTCAGGTCCACTTCAACCGCGATGGGTCCCTGATCGTGTCCAGCAGCTACGATGGGCTCTGGTGAGTGGAGGCCTCCCTCCCCTTGGAGACGCGTGCTTGTGAGCGTGGGCCTCGGGCGGAGCAGCGGGAGGCAGGCGGAGCAGCGAGGGCTGCGGACGGGTGGACCCCCAGTGAGCCTCGGGTGGTGGGAGCTGTGAGGCCCAAGGCCCGTGTGCGTGGCGGGAGGGTGCCTCCCTGCAGGGGCCCCGCGAGGCCTGGACCAGACTGAGCGCCTGCCAGGCACTGGGCCTGGGGCGGGGGGGTGCTCACTGCTGAGGAGTCGGAGCCGCCTGCCCGGCGTCCACGAGGCGGCAGTCCCGAGTGGTGAACCCAGACAGCCCACCGCAGGCAGCCAGGCAGCAGGGGCTCAGGGCGGGGCTGTCAGTGCGGCCTTGGGGATTGTGGGCGTGCAGCTGGGGGGTGATGCGTGTGTGCAGGGGTGAAGGCGCAGGAGAAAGATGTGCATGTGATGGTTTAGGGCCGTGGTCGGCAAACTCATGAGTCAAGAGCCAAATATCAACAGGACAACGATTGACATTTCTTTGGAGAGCCACATTTTTCAAACTTAAACTATATAGGTAGGTACATTGTATTAACTTAATTAGGGTATTCCTGAGTTGGCCTTTGCTAAAAACACAAGGGGCCAAAGAGCCGCATGTGGCTCGCGAGCCGCAGTTTGCCGACCACTGGTTAGGTCAGTGGTCGCCAACCTCACAGACCACCGGTTGGTGACCGCTGGTTTAGATGAACTCAGCCGAGCATCAGGGCGGGTTTGGCGTAGCGCATCTGGGTGTTGGGAGGAGCTGGCCTGGGGCAGCCTCTGCTGAGTTGATGACCCGAGTAGGACTTGCCACGTACAAGGGAGAGAGAAAGCGGTAGAACCTTGATCGCGTTCAGCGGAAACGAGACGGGAAGACAGCAGGCCGCGTAGTGATGGGGCACCAGGAGGAGGGCGCCCAGTGTGGGGGGGCGGCAGCGGCTAGTGGCTGAGACCCGGTCAGAGGCTGTCAGGTTTGGGTTAGACCCCTCTGACCCTTGGTCCTCTTCCGGAAGCGCCTAACAGAGTGGCCACTGCAGGTCTGACGGGGGTGGGGGGGGGGGAGGGTGATGGTGTCGAGCCGGTGGGAAGCCGAAGGGACATTGACGCCCGTGGTTTAAGATGGAGCAGCCGCTGGGGAGGGAGACGGCGATGCCCCCCGTGCTCGCAGGAGAGTGCCGAGGGGACGGTGCCGGAGCGCGGGAGGGCTTGGGGGGCCAGGCCGGGGTGTCCGTGCGCGGAGACCCCGCTGTGGAGGAGGAACTGGAGCACACGGGTCCGTGGCCTGTGCAGCGCCCATTCTGGTCCTTGGAACGTGCGAGAGGAGCTGTTGAGTGGACGAGTGACGCGGGACAGTGAGAGACGTGTGTTCCCTCTAAAGCTGTTTGATCAGAGCTGGCACGCACGCCACTAGCTGTGACTTGCTTCTTCACAACTGCTTTTGCCTTGCAGCCGGATCTGGGACACCGCCTCTGGCCAGTGCCTGAAGACGCTGATCGGTGAGCGCCGTGCCCTCCATCGCACCCGCCCTCGCCCTCGCCCTCTGAGGTTCTGGGAGCCACCTCCTCGGTCCTGGGTCTGCCCCTCCGGGAGGGTTTCCCTCCTCTGCCCTCCTTCCCGACTAACCGGCTGGCCCCGCCCTGTCCTCTGAAGGACCTGAGCACTCTGCCTGTGCCTGGCAGGCCCTGGGTCTTGGCCTCGGGGCCTCTTCCTAGTCATTCCAGGGGCAGTTGTGATTGCGCCTCGCCTCCAGGTGTGCTCGGAGGAGGGGCATGGAGGAGCCTGGAGCAGAGGCCCTGAGGTCACTGCGGGCGTTAGAGGAGGGGGGCGGCTCTGGGCTGGGGTGTCCTGGAGTGGGAAGACTTGGCCTGGGCTGGCAGTGGGATGCCGTGGGCGGGGCTGCAGGCCTGCTGTGCCTGTGAGCAGGGTGCCATGGGCCCCACGGGGTCTCGGGCCTGGGAGGCTGTGGGGAGGGCGTCCGCCCTGGAGGGTGTCAGTCAGGGCGTGTCGCTATTTAGGAGCCTCATCACCTGAGTCAGCCTGGAAGTATTCGAAGTTTTAGGTCAAAGAGGAGCTGGTGCAGCCGGCAGCCACGTGGAGGGGCTGGCCAGGGCGTTGTGCGCCCCTAAGCTCCCTCCCGAGGCTGCCGTGGAAGCATGTAAGGCGTCCCGGCTCCTCGGTCCTCGCAGGGGCTGTTCTGTGCGCCGGTGTCCGAGACTCCTAAGACCCAGTCAGGCTGGGTCATGGCCCCTGCGAGGCCTCACTTTTTTTGTTTTGTTAATCCTCATCCGAGAATATTTTTCCATTGATTTAAAAGATACATATTTTTATTGATTTCACAGAGGAAGGAAGAGGGGGAGAGAGAGAGAGAAACATCAGTGATGATACAATCATCGATTAGCTGCCTCCTGCATGGCCCCTGACTGGGGCTGGAGCCCACAACCTGGGTCTGTGCCCTGACCCAGAATCGAACCAGTGACCCTTTGGTCCTTGGGCCGATGCTCTAACACTGAGCACAACGGGCCAGGACAGGGGCGTCCTTACTTCCCGCAGCCCGCAGCCCGCCATGGCGTCTTTCCCGGGCGGCTGGTGTAGCTCCTCTGCTCTCTGTCAAGCAGTTATGTGAACCTTTGATCTGCTTGGCCACCCCACAGCAGGCGGAGACCGAGGCCCGAGAGGCTAACCAGCCCAAGGCAGCAGCGCCCCGGCACCTGGGGAAGGCAGGCAGCGGGCAGTGGTTCCCCGTCCCGTTTCTCAGTCTAGGTCTAGGAGGTAGAACCTTCTGGACTTGAGCACGTAGTCCCGCTGATGCTGTGCTCAGCGCTGGGTTGGGCTGTCAGTGCTCCTCATCTCGCCTGCGTTACCCGCCGGCCTCCCAGTGCGGCCTCTGGCACCGAGGGGCTGGCGGCCTCACGCCTTCCCGTGCCTTTCCAGTGACTTGGACCAGCCCGCAGCACAGGCCCCAGGTGCCCCGCAGGCAGGCTCGGGTTCTCCGAAGTGGTAATGCCACTCCCCTGGCACCTGGGACACCAGCTGCCCCTGCTCCCGCACCAGGTGCAGGCTCCCGGTCCCCTCGCCCGGCCGGCAGGCACGGCGCTGTCACTGTCACGTGGCGCAGGGGCCCTCCTGGGCTCGGAGTGCTGAGCCCGGCCGGCGGTGAGGGGTGCTCAGCCTGTGGTGGCTCCGACCCTGTCCCCAGGCTGCCGGGGCTCAGACGCAGTGGTGTGGGTGTAACGTGAGGGCATTTTTCTAAAGGAACTTACAGATCTTTAGCTAAAACGGTCACGGAAGACACCTGAGAGCATTCACCCAATCGTTTGTGTAGTCCTCACATCCTGCCTTCCTGGCGTGTGCGGATGTTTCACGTGAGGAAGCTGATCCTGGATCGCCCACTGCCCGTGGGGGGCTGGCACCCCGAGTGTGCACCGCTGCAGGCCCTGTGTTCCCCACGCCCTCGTGTCGGAGGTGATGGCCCCACAGGGGCCGTGGGCTGCACAGGCACGAGCAGGCTCTCACGGGGCCACGAGGGGCGGCGGTGTTGGCACCGGTGGCAGCGGCCTCACCTGAGGGTCCTGAGCAGCCATGGGTGTTTCCTGCCCGCTGGGCCCGAGCCCTGCCTCAGCCCCCGTTTCCCGCAGATGACGACAACCCCCCGGTGTCCTTCGTCAAGTTCTCCCCGAACGGCAAGTACATCCTGGCAGCAACCTTGGACAAGTGAGTGCTCCCGCCTCCCCCGCAGCATTCCTTCCGCGGGGGGCGGGCCCTTCCCCTCCCTCTCCCCCACCCCAGCTGCAGGATTGGGGGACAGGCTGATCTGCGGTCTGGTTCTCTGCTGTTTCCCCCTCACGCCTGGGCGCAGATTCCCCCGTCAGCCCGATGGCCGCCTCCTCTGGCTGAGTACGCGTTGGGGCCCTTGCTGGGCCCGGCTTGTTTCCCAGTGCCATCCTGAGAGGCTGCAGCGCCCTTGTGGGGCCTCTGCTCCAGGAGGCGGGTGCTGTGCTGAAGTCTGGTTGGGGTTTCTGGAACCAGGTCCACCACGTCCCTCTAGCAGGCATGAGATGACCCCTCAGTGATGTGGGAGCAGCCGGCAGCTTTCTTTCAAAATGTCTTTGAGCTAAATATTTGGGGTTCTTGCGCTGTGCTCTGGGGTGTCCTCAAATCCCACTGCTGGCACTGGCACCAGCACCGGCACCTGGGGGGTTCCAGCCTGCAGAGGGCGCAGTGACAGCAGCCGGGCCCCCCCAGCAGCCGGGGAGCGTGTGTGACCCCCTCTTTCCTTCCAGCACCCTGAAACTCTGGGACTACAGCAAAGGGAAGGTGAGCAGCGGAGACGACGCGCCGGGCTGGGTGTGCGGAGGCCGGGCGGGGTTTGGTGATGGCTGAGCTGAGCAGGACCTGCAGCTGGGGGCGCTCAGAGAGCCATGTTCATTGAGTTGGTTTGGTGCAAATTTCTCCAAGACGTGGGTGTTTGCTGCTGGCACGTCAGCTCTGACCACGTGGGTTTGTGCTGCGGGCATTTGAGTGCTTTTCAGGATGACGTTTGGTTAGCTTTAAAGGGCCGGCACTCAGAATTCGGGGAATTGTCCAGGAGGCGGGGCAGCGGGACTCTGACCATGCACGTGTCCTTTCAGTGCCTGAAGACGTACACCGGGCACAAGAACGAGAAATACTGCATATTTGCGAACTTCTCCGTGACGGGGGGGAAGGTGAGTTTCTCGCCGGCCGTCCCAGTGCCCTGAGAGGCCCTGCCGAGGGGCGGGTGCTCAGGTGCTTTCTGTGCACAAAAAAATACACAAAAAAAAACCGAAAACGAAGCCACACGCTGCAAAGTGGTGGTGGCTGTCACTCAGAAAGGGGATGTCGTGACTCGGGTGCTCCTGGGCCTGCCGGCTCTGGAAGTCGGACTCGGCATAGCTCCCGGGAGCGGCGGGCATGGGCAGGCTCTGAGTGGTCGCCTAGTGGGCCATGCCGCCCAGAGCTGGGCCCCCGGCCTGCCTGCCTCAGTCCAGGGGAGTGGGACTGAGGAAATGGGACATTCAGCTGAAATGTAAGCGACACAAAACTATAAAGTGGTAATTGAAGAAAACATTTTACATCCTCGATGCCCGCTGTGTGCGGCTCTGTTTCTGAGTGGCGAGCAGGAGGGGGGCGAGGACGGGGCTCAGTGCGGGAGGGAGGGTGAGTTCGGGGCTATGGGAACTCCCCTCACCTCGTCCCTGTCTGCCCAGTGGATCGTGTCCGGCTCCGAAGACAACCTGGTGTACATCTGGAACCTGCAGACCAAGGAGATTGTGCAGAAGCTGCAGGGCCACACAGGTGAGCTGCACTCGGCCGTGCTCGCAGCGAGGCGGGTGTTGTGTGTGGCCTGAGGCCGCCTCTGTCCTGGGCTCTCTGGTGGCCTGGGGGCCGCCCATTGGGGAGCGGCCGGCCAGCGCCAGGTCCTGGCTTCCACCCCTTCCCCTCGGCTGCCTCGCTGCCTGGCCTCGTCCATGCGGCTCTGCGGCTTCTCCGTGCAGGCGGCCCGTGCCCAGCATGTCCGGGAGTGAAGTCGCCCGGTGTCCATTGCAGGGCCCCAGCTTCTGTCTCCCAGGCAGGCCCGTTCCTCAGTGCTCTGGGTGCCCCTCCACCCCTTCACTGGCTCCTCAGCACTCGGGCTGCCCCCTGCCCCAGCTGCCTGTCCCCCTGCATCCCACCTTCTGTAGTCAGTGGAGAGGGGTGTGTCCCCTGAAAAGCAGCAGCACCCCCCACATGGCTACACCCCAGAGGTGGAGGGGCACCGACGTGGCCTGCTCCTCCCTGGGCTCGGCACTCTGCTCCTCTTGAGGGCGTGGGGGGAAGGTCAAGTTCAAGTTCGGGTTCAGCCTTTGTAAATCTAGTGCATCGAGCTGGCCGAGCCCAGGTGCCAGCTGCTGTGATGGCACAGACTTGCCTCCTGTGACAGCAGCCCCGGAGGGCTTAGGCCAGGCGGCGGTGGTGGGAGGGTGGGCGTGGGCTCGGCCCCGGTGAAGACTGTTGTCCAGGCAGAGACCACCTGTGACCCAGCCTGGTGTGGCCTCTGCCCGCAGCGCCTGGTCCTCCTTGGGCCAGGCCGGCACCCCAGGGGCTGTTGCTGTCGGCAGCGCCCGAGGCCTGTCCGGGACAGGCTGTGTGAGTCTGTGGTCAGCGCTGGGGGGGAGCCGCCCTGGGCTTGTCGCAGGTCCCTGCCCAGGGAGGGCGCGTGTGGACTGTCTCTTGTTTGCAGACGTCGTCATCTCGACGGCGTGCCACCCAACGGAGAACATCATCGCCTCGGCCGCACTGGAGAACGACAAGACCATCAAGCTCTGGAAGAGCGACTGCTAGGCCCGCGCCGAGGCCCGGACGCTACCGATCGACAGGGGCGGAGCCCGGGGTTCCCCTGATCCAGGCTGGGGGTGGGGGCGGGGCCTGGACCCCTCTGAGGACCATTAGGCCGAGGGGGAGAGTTCCCACCAGAAAGTTCTAGAAGGTGACGTTCTTGCCAGTTCCTCCTGCTGGGAGGAGTTCCCAGTCTCTCTTGTGTTCCGTCAACAAGACTTTTCATTTTTGTTTCAGAAGGTGAGGCAGAGTTCAGTTTATCGCCGTTTTCCCCAGGAAATGTTCTGTGCTGTTTTTGATGTTTTATTGCCCATGCCAGCGCTGTGACCGGTCGCCTCTCGGTCTCTCTGCCCGGCCTCCGCAGGTCCGGGCTGGCCAACAGGCACTGCCCGACACGGTCGCACGGCGCCGGCCCTGCCTGTAGTCATTCCCATGTGGGTGTCTGGAACCCAGGCCCTGTGAGGCTGTGTCTGTGAACCTCGTGCTCAGGGGCTCGGTGCTGGTGTGTGGAGTCCACGCAACACGCCGCGCCTCAGGCCGGACGCAGAGGCCCTGGGCTGGCGTGGCAGCGGCCCCGGGCACCTTGTCCCTGCGTGTTGCAGGTGAGCGGACTTGGTCCAGGACTGGGCCTGCACTTTAACACTGTGCACGGGGCGGGGACGAGCTCTCCGGGAGGCTAGCTGAGATGGAGCGCGCCCTGAAACGTCCTGCTGAACGTTGCGGATGGCTCTTGGGGCGGCTGGGGTGCAGGAGGCCCCGGCACCTCAGTTCCCGGGGCAGGCTCTCCTCCGAGGGACCAGCTGGTGGCTGGCCTCTTGCTGGCCTGAGGACTGGCAAGGCTTCTTGGAGTCCTTGGCGGCAGGGAGCAGGGTGTCTGTCATCCACCTGCCTGGCCCTCGTGGCCGGCCCAGCCCGGGCAGCAGTGGGCATGAGGCCAGGACTGCAGAGCAGTTTTGTGGCAGTGGCTGGTTCCTGGGGACCCCTGCATGTAGCAAGCCCCCCCCCCCCCCGCCCTGGGTTTGAACCCAGTCTGCAGCATTGAGACCTATGGCGGAGGCGTGAGGGAGGTGCGGTCCCACCGCAGCTGGGTGAGCAGATGGCTGACACCCATTCACAGCCTGGGTCTCAGCCTCTGCTCTCCTGAGGCCCGGGCCCTGGTTTTGGGGTTCAGGACGGTGCCAAGTGGTGGATGGGCTGTTAAGAAGTGGGGGCCACCCTCAGACAGGCCTCCTGGGAACCCCCTGTTGGCCACTGTGGCACAGGGCGAGTGTGACCGTTCTCAAGGCACCTGGGGCGGCAGCCACAGACCATCCTTGGAAGTAAACGTGCTCGTGGCTTGTCTTTATTTGGGATGAACGGCCGCAGGGAGAGGGTGATGGCTCGGCCGGCCGGCTCAGAGCGTCCTGACAGGAGAGCTGAGACCCGGGGCTTGGCTGGCGGTTCGTTCCTTGTTTTGTTGGTTCCGGGGTCCGTTTGCCCCGGGAGGAGGGGTGTGTGTGGAGCACCGTATCCTGAATATAGTGTATTTTTTCTACATTGGAATTCTCTGTTGTAGATTTATGTAAAAACACATTCACTTTTTGGAAATAAAGATTTTCATGTCTTGTATTTTTGTCCCCTGAGGATTTTTCACCTTCGTGTGTAGCTCTTACGGGGGTGGAATTGCTGTGGGCCTGTTACAGCTGGGGCCTTGGGCGAGAGTTCATGGCTTTTTAAAAACTAGCCTGTACTACGCTGAAGGTTATCACAGGGAAGGTGACAACGAGGGAGAGTGGAGACCCTCACGCCCAGTCCTCCGGCTCCGGCGACGGTGCCTCTGCCGCCTGTGGCCCTGCCCGTTAGTCAGTGCAAGTCGCAGGGGTTTCATTCTCTAGGCAGCAATACGTAGAATCTCTAAAAGGAATTTCTTTATAAAAAGTGTATTTTTATTGGTTTTAGAGAGGAAGGGAGAGGGAGAGAAACGTCAATCGGTTGCCTCCTGCCGCCGCCCCCACTGGGGATTGAGCCTGCAACCAAATCGAACTGAGACCCGGTTCACAGGGCAGCACTCGGCCACTGAGCCACACTGGCTGGGCTTTTAAAAAGCATTTCTTCCAAAACCGTACCACACACCATAGTCACACCTGAAGCAGTCCTCGGTCAAGTATTCGCTATCCAGATTTCCCAGTTGCCTTAATATCTTTAAAAAAGTATATATGTCCACATGCTCCACAAAAACAAAAGATACAAGAAGCCAACAAACAAAGGTGTACACACACGTTTGTGTGTACATGTCCGTGTGCTCATACACGTTCACGGTGTGAACTGCCCCGGCGAGGCCTGCCTGTGCGTGGTGGTTGATCTCCAGCTGCTCCGCGTCCCTCCCCTGACCAGGAGGCCAGGGCTCCCCTGCAGGCCCGGGGCTGCGCCTGGTCGCCCTGCCCCTTCTCCGTCCAGAAGCTCCGTGGCTGGAATTGTCACCACCAGTTCAAAGAATTCAAATACCAACCGACTCAGGAAACAAAGCAACCAGAAGTACGGACACACACGTGTCCGTGTACACATGCTGAAGGGAATGTGCAAATGGATTAAAAACTGGCAGGAGTGGTGGGGACCCACAGGGCAGCAGTGCTTTCCCCTGGGCACGGCTTTGGCATGTCCGTAGGTGGCACTTGCCACCCCGCAGGCTCCCCGCACAGTGGCGGGGACACCAGAGGCAGAGGCCTGAGGGCGGGCACCGCTGGCCCTCTGACGTGGCCCAAGTCACGGTGGCCGTTCTTCCTGGAAGACGGGAGGGAGGCCCGGAAAGAGCCCGCAGCGGGGAGGCCCCTGGCCCCGCGGGCTCCTGTCAGTGAAAAGGGAAAACAGTGGTTAGATGCCACGAAGTAGGTGGCAATGCCTTAACCGTATGCGTGTTGTCAGGCCCGAGAGCCTCTTCCATCCTTGTCAAGGGGAGTGCTAACCTTCTCTCCTTTCATACAACACAACCGAGTGCTGGCGCCGTTGGCTATTTAAAGACCTCGACTCCCATCACTTTCAGGTTATGGTGACTTCATAGACATGTCTCAGAGACACGAGAGCGAGCACTCCCATCCTACAAGGACCACACAGTCTACATTAAAACCGCCCAAATTCGTTTTAGCGTGTGGAAAAGCCTCTCTCTTTCGTGCTCTAATATATGCATAAATACAGCCAATCAAAGGCCGCGAGGAACACCCGGAAGTCCCGTGTCCTACAGCAAACGAGATTCCCCCGGAAACAAAACAGCAACACGACTCTCCAGCGGCCGGGAACTGGCTCGGAACTTTCTGCGGAAATGGAAGTGGTTTGTAGCGAATCAGAGGACGAGGAAGGAAGCTCGGCTCCACGGACTTCCGGACGCAGCCCTGCGCGTGGAACTGTGGGTGCTCGGGGCGCTGGGACCTGAGGGACGTCGCCCGCCCGCGCTCCGCGCCCGCCCTTCTCGGCTTCTGCGCATGCCCGGCGCTGTCTCGGGGTGGTGGGTTCGAGCCGCAGCCGGGTCAGTCTGCGCGGAGCTGGCCCCCCCCCCCCGCCCGCCCGCCC
This sequence comes from Ia io, assembly GCA_025583905.1. Lineage (NCBI taxonomy): Eukaryota > Metazoa > Chordata > Mammalia > Chiroptera > Vespertilionidae > Ia > Ia io. The sequence goes on along the minus strand of JAJQQW010000017.1, from coordinate 2,277,782 downwards.
TCCCGTCGGGGTTTTAAGATTTAAGCCCGATGCCTCGGGTGCTGGCCGCCCGCAGGGCGGGCCACGGGCCGCCGCGCTCCCGCCGGCCTCTTCCGCGCGAGCCGCGGCCCACCCCCCGGCGGCGAGCGGGGCCTCCGGACGGCTGCGGGCGCGTGCGGCCGCGGGAGACTTGCGCGTGCGCGCAGGACGTGCACGAGTGAGTGCACGTGTGTGCATGTACGTGTGCGGAATCCTGTGTCCACACACGTGTGCAGACAGCACAGAAGGGCGTGGGCCGGAGCGGTGGCGCGGCGGGCAGGGTGGCCCCGGGGCAGGCTCAGGGAAGCCCTGAGGGACGGGCGGGGCCCGGGCTGCACGGGGCACCGCCCACCTTTGCGGCGTCCGCGGAGCGAAGGGAGGCGAGAGCCGAGGGCGCCCCCCAGGGGGAGGCTGTGACGGAGATGGCGCCCACGGTGTGCCCAGGCCTGGGTCGCCCTGCACAGGTGTCGCTTCACTCCCACATCCCGCGAGGAAGCGGCCCTGGGCACCCCCGCTGCACAGCTGAAGACAGAGGCCCAAGAGGGGTTAATTGTGCAGTTACACCTCGGCTGGGCCACAGGTGGGTGAGCCGGCTGTGGGCGAGGCCGGGCCGTCTTCCCTGGGGCCCCGATCCCACGGCCCCGCCCCGGGGTCTGGTCACAGGCGGGGTTCCATGCGGGCGCCGGGTCCCAGTGACGTCTGCCCCGTGGCCAGGCCTCGATGGGCCTCCCCTTCCTTGGGGCTGCAGCTCCTGGTCCCCATGGGTCTGGACAGAAGGGCCGCTGGCTCCTCGGCGCCCAGGCCCCCCGAGCTTTAGGATGAAACCCGAGATCCAAATGCTGATTCCAGGCCCCTCCCCCGAGTCTGGGGTCTGGGCCAGGCCTAGGGGTCTGCATTTAGGAACCCTTTGCCCCCTCCCCACCCGGCAGCCTGTCTGCTCTGGGCACTCAGCCATAATGACCAAGATGTGGGGAGCATCTGTAGGCTAAGGCAGAGGGCTGCACGGGGCCGGAGGACCGTCCCCGGGCGGGATCCACTGACCCGTGTGACCGCCAGGACGCAGAACCACCAGACACCTGCCCCTTCGCCGTGGCCTCAGGGCGGAGCCCATGCCCGCTCGGACCTGGTGCTCCCGAGTGCCTGTTGAATAAACGCGGGGTCGGTGCTGCTGTGATGGCCACGAGCCCGTGCCTTCACCCTGGTCCTGGCGCGTTCCCCCTCCATCCCAGGGAGCCCTGGACCAGTGGGGCTACGTCCTGGGCAGGAGGCCCATGGGTGAGCAGAGTGACCATCTGCGGGGAGCTCACCAGCAACGGAGCTCACGGGACCCCACGTCTCCTTCCCGGGGGGCTGTCCCAGAGGCCCTGCATGAAGTCAGAGGAAGTTCCAGAAGTAAGAGAAGGCGCAGCCATTTTGCACAGGCAGGGACAGGACGGGAGGACTTGCCCAAGGGCACCCTGCAAGTTGATAGTGTTTGGGGTGACTCGACTCAGAAGGTGGAAATGGGGTGGTGAGGGTTTCCGTTGGGCCCTGGTTGAAGCCCCAGGCCTGTCCCCTCGAGGTTCAGGGTAGAGTTGCTCCATGCAGAACAGGACACCCCGTTAAACTGAAACCTCAGATCCACAGCAAATAGGGTATGTCCCTGTGGAGAGCGACCACAGTGTTTGCACAGGTTCAAGCCTCGGGCTAACGAGAGGGCACAGTCCTCACGGCCACGTGCAAGTCCCAGCCTGGAGGGCAGAGCCTCCCAGCACAGTGATAGCCAACAGCTGGAGTTGTGAGCTTGAACCTGTGGTCCGAACACGTGGCCCGACGTGCCTGAGTGATAGAGGCTGCAGGTAAACAAAGCTGGATCAGGTGCATGTAGTTGAGCCGGATCGAAACCCAGAGAAGGCTGTGAACACCTTGACCCGCGTGGCATCGGCTATGAAATAAAGGCACGGCTGGTGGTCCGTGGCGCTGGCTCTCCATTAGAGAGGCTCTCCGTCAGAGAGGACAGCGTCCCACCCAGACCCAGCTTCATCCTCTGTCTTTTCTCAATCCTTCACCGCCCCCCTCAGGGTCCCCCTTGGCCGTGCTGGCGGCACAGTCCCCAATATTTTATGGGACGAACTTCTAAAACATATTCATTGTTTATCTGCAATTCAAATTCAAATGGACTGTTCTGTATTTAAATTTTTTTTTTTTATTGACAGCATTACAGATGTCCCCCAGTGCCCCCCTCCTTTGCCCTCCTCTGCTCAGCTCCCCTCTGCTCAGCCTTCCCCAACTATCATCTGTTTCCACGGGCCATGCATACAGGCATATGTGTTCTATACGTGCATATATGTTCTATACATGCATATGTGTTCTATACAGGCATATGTGTTCTATATAGGCATATGTGTTCTATACAGGCATATATGTTCTTTGGTTGATCTCTTCCTGTCCCTGCCACGCCTCCCCTCTGAGGTCTCAGTCTGCCCCACGCATCCGTGCCTCTGGACCAGTTTTGTTCGTCAGTTTATTTTTTTAAAATATATTTTATTGATTTTTTACAGAGAGGAAGGGAGAGGGAAAGAGTTAGAAACATCGATCAGCTGCCTCCTGCACACCCCCTACTGGGGATGTGCCCACAACCAAGGTACATGCCCTTGACCGGAATTGAACCTGGGACCTTTCAGTCTGCAGGCCAACGCTCTATCCACTGAGCCACACCGGTCAGGGCTCGTCAGTTTATTTTGTTCACTAGGTCCCACAAGTAACGCCCTGAGTCCTTGTTAGCTAGTTGGCAGCCTTGGTGGCAGGAGGGACCCTGGTCAGCTGCCCCCAGGCGGTGCGTCCCGAGTGTCCCCCACTTGACGACTCCAATGCCCTGTGGGAGGGAAGACCCGTGTCTGGGAAATCCTGTGTTAAATGAAATGGCAGACTCCCCCCGACACCGTTTATTATTTTATCCTCACCGGAGGATGTGTTTTTAAACGTTTTTTATCGATTTTGAGAGAGAGAAACATTGATTAGTTGCCTCCAGCACGTGCCCTGACTGGGAATCGAACCCACAACCTTTCGGTGCACCGGGTAATGCTCAACCAACTGAGCTGCCGGCCAGGCCCCCACCCACCGCCTGGTAAAGGAGGAGCTGCCAGCAGGCCGCGGAGCTTGCGAGGAGGGCAGGGCCAGTGGCACTCTGTCTAGGGCCTAGACTCTAGGCCAGTGATGGCGAACCTATGACACGCGTGTCAGCACTGACACGCGTAGCCATTTCTGATGACACGCGGCCCCTCAGGCGGCCGCATGCCGAGGATGAAACATTTGCGAAATAACGTTTTTTCCTCAAAGTGACACACTACCCGAGTTATGCTCAGTTTTTTGGCGAAGTTGGACACACCACGCTCAAAAGGTTGGCCGTCACTGCTCTAGGCTGATGGGCGGGAGGGCTGGAGGCCTGTTCTCCAAAGGAAAAAAGTGCGGGAGGGGAAAAAGGGCCGGGACGGGAAGGGAACGAACCGAGAGGAGGAAGGCGGAATGGCGACCCGGACCAGCCGGCCTCTCGCTGCTGCCCCCGGCGCAGCCTCTGGGTGCAGGCCCAGCCCAGTCCCTCCCGCCTCCTGCCAGTCCCGCCAGCCGCCACCGGGTGTGGAGTGGCGCCTGCATGGTGACCCAGGCCGTGCGGACCCAGGCCCGCCCCAGGCACGGCTGGCTTCGGAGGGCTTTCCGGACCCTGACGGAGTCCGTGGGGCCTGGAGAGATGCCAGGGTCGGGGCTCAGCTGCCCGGAAGCCTTCGGCCAGTTTGGGCCCCACACGTGGGCATTTCCCCCCCCAGCCGCGGGGCCGGCCGGGGCGGCCTTCCCTCCGCACCTCGGAGTTCTCGGCGCCGGGAGGAAGGGTCGTGCTGCAGGTGGGGCCGCGGGACCCCGAAAGTTAGGGACTCGGTGGTGGGTTGGAGCTGATCTTGTCAGGAGTCTCTCGGCCACACACTGGGCTGGCAGCGCTGTGGCTGCGTGGGTGGGGTGGGCGGCAGTCGGGGAGCCTGCCCCCCTGCTCACCTCCAGCTCACACACCTGCCTGCTGGCCCCGGCCCGAGGGCCTTCCCAGGTTCGGGGAGGGGCGAGAGGGCCAGGCCCCGAGGGCTCATGGCTTCTGGAGCAGAATCCGGCTAATCAGGACCCTCCTGGGCTGTTGAGTGACTACTGGGGCCCAGAGGGTCAGCCTCAAGGCCACTGCCAAAGGCCACCACGCAGACCAGGGCCCTTTGGATGCCCCTGCCCGCCACCCTGTCCTGCTGCCCTGGGAGTGGTCGGGGGAGTGGGCATCCCCCCAGCTGGTGGCTCCCCCCGGGTGGGGAACACGCCCTATCCCGGGCGCCACGCTGGGCAGTTCCAGAAGCGTCCAGCAGGGGGCGGGGTTGCACCTCTCAGGGTCCCTGTGGAGGTAATGGAGGAACCTGCCTGGGCGCCGGGTTGGGGACCCGCGGCATCTCCCCTGCTCTAAGCCTCGGGCCCCGGAGCACAGCCAACCTTCTCAGCTCGCAGCCTGGCGTCTCTGCGGCCTCGGGCACGTTGCCTGCCGGCCCGGCGCCTCCGTTCCCTCCCCCATGGCCCTCGGCTCAGCCCAGTTGGCTATTATTGTCCCATTTTCCAGTCGGAGAGACTGAGGCCCAGGACATTGGCAGGATGCCTGGAGGGGGCACCCCAGGCGCAGCAGGCTCCGGGGTCTGGGGCCGGGGCTCCGGTTTCCAGAGGCCCCGGAGGCGCCGGGAGGTCCTGAGGGGTGGGTGGCTCGCAGAGTCTCCAGGGGTTGGCGACACTTCGGCGTCGATCTCCCCAAGGCCAGTTTTCCTCTGTTACACGCGGAGCTCCGTGCCATTCGCCGCCCCCCTGGCGCACGGTCCCTGCATCTCTGCGATGGGCGTCGCGCCTCGTTACCGGTTCCCTGTCCTGGGCCTGACGGGTGCTGGCGCTGCGCCGAGTGACCCAGGGGCGCGGGGACGCCCAGGAGCCGTGCTGCCTGTTCCGGGGTCTCCCAGTGTCTCCCGGGCGCTCGCTGTGCAGGGAGCCAGGGGAGGCCTGGCTGGTGACTGACGTTCCAGATGTTTCTCTGTGTCCACGGGCTCAGGTGGCCTGAAGCAGGCGTTGCTTGTGACGGTGACCCAGCCTTTTCTGAGGGTGGACGTCGCTCCGGGTACGAAGTGCGGCCTCTTTTTGCCCCGAGAGCTGCTGTGAAGGGGGGAGGGGAAGGGGGAGGGGGAGGAGAGCACTCGGAGTTTGAAGCCTGCTCCCCCCCCCCCCCCCCCCCCCGTCCTGCGGGCTGGGAGGTGAGGTCCCGTCACTCCCGGGGGTCCCTCTGGGGGACGTCCCTGGGTCACTTGGCCAAGCCTGCAGGGAGGGCGCTGACCGCCGGGGAGAGGCCGCTGGCCGAGGGGCTGCTATTAATAAAGTGACCGCTGACCCCGGACGTGCGGAGGGCGGCGGGCCGCCGCGTTCCCAGGGCTGGCGCTTGGCCGGAGGCCGCTCTTGCGTGACCAGGCGGCCTCTGAGCGCGGTCCTGCCTGGCCCCGCGGCCCGTGGGCAGGAAGCGCTGGGGGCCCGCGCACGGGGCCGCCTCCTTCAGGATGTAAATATCCGGCCGGCGCCCCGCAGCGGCCTGCGGGCCTGTGGGAGGAGGGGGCTCCCAGGTCACCCCTCCAGGAGCCGCCCGTCACTCAGAACTTGCCCGGCTGCTGCTGCCTTGGGCCCCAGAGGCAGCGGGCAGAGCGGCCGCCTTGCTCTCTGCTCCTGCCGTTTGGGCCGGGGCAGAGGAGGGGCGGGAGGCTGCCCCCTCCCAGAGCCTGGCCGTGGCTGCGGCGATGGGACGTGGCCGGGCCCAGGCGGCGTGCTGTGGCGGGCTCTCCACCTCCGGCCTCGGGCCTCGGGGTTCCAGGAGCGGGGACAGATGATGGAAGAAGCCACCCCAAGGCCAGGCTGCCGGCCTCGCGCTGGTCCTGGCCCGGCTGCGCCGCTTCCCTCCGTCCGCACACCGGGCTGTCTGCTCCTGGGACCTCGGCTCGCTCTCTCCGCCGGACAGAGGAGAATCCGAGGTTCAGAGAGGACCCCAGCTAGACGGGCGCCGGGAGGGGTGTGAAGGCAGCTCGGGCCCAGGCTGGCCCTCCTCTAACGGGGAGCCCAGGCGTCCGTCCGGGCCACCCCTCCCACCACGGGGTCCGGGCCACCTGTGGCCAAGCGCTTTGGGAACCCCCGCGGCGCCCCGAGGCCAGCGTTCCGAGCTGAAGGCCTGAGGCACCTGCACAGAGAGTCCCGCTCCCTCTGCTCCCAGCGTTTCCCAAACTCCGGCACCTCGGCACCTCAGCACCTCGGGACAGCACCGGTGGCCCATGAGCTCAGAGAGGGGCGGCCCTGAGGAGGAGGAGGGGGCGGGACATGAGCCCCGGAAGTGGGCGCGGCTCCTCGCTCCCACCTGCTGCCCTGCATCACCCGGCCTCACTCTGGGAGCCTCGGGGGGCCTGGCCCTCCCCTCACCTGTGAAATGGGGTGGAAACAGTCCACCTTGCAGGGCGGTTGGGAGACACACAGGAAGACCTCACCAAGCGGCCGTTGTCAATTCGGGGACCTGTGTGTGTGGAAGACCCACTGTGCTTTGCCCCGTGCCAGCCCCCGGGGACAGGCACATGGCCCAGCCTCTGCCTGGAGCCTCAGGCTGGGGCCGGCACGAGCAGGATTCCTGGCCTCGAAGGGGCTGCTGCGGGCCCTGCACACAGGCCAGCTGCTCCTCCAGCCAGCACCCCCCCAACAGGCTCCTGCAGGCTGACGCCCACGGGCCAGGGGCCGCAGGCCCTCTCCTCTCCTTCTCCACCCTCACTTATTTGCCCTGGAGTAACCCCCGGAGCAGCTGCTCAGCTGGGAGCCAGCGGCCTCCACACTCGGCCCCTTGACCTTGGAGTTCTGGTCTGAGAGCTCCTCTTCCTGGGGGACGTGTCCAGCGGCTGTGCCCTGGCTGCATCCGGCTGGCGGCCTGGGCTGAGCGGGTGGGCACAGCGGCCCTGCCCCGGCCCTGTTTGCAGAGGAGCCTTCCGCCCGAGCTCGCTGCCCCTCCTCCAAATGTCCCCTGTGACCTCTGGGGGGTGGGGCACTGGGTCACCCCGCTCCTCACCCTTCCTGCCTCCATGGGGCCTCCGGGACCCCCCTCACCAGGACCCCAGTCTCAGGGCTGCCATCCTCCCTGGGTGTCCGAGTGCCAGCAGACCCCCTGCCTCCCTCCGCGCCTGCCCCTGGGTGTCTGTGGGCACCCCCAGCTCGGCATGTCCAACACTTGGCCGCCCCCCTGCCCGCTGCCCCCAAACCAGTTCCCCCACCGCCCCGGCTCAGGTGTGAGGAGTCAGGAGGGGAGAGCCGGGCCAGGTCACCCCTGCCGGGCCAGGCCACCCCTGCCGGGCCAGGCCACCCCTGCCGGGCCATGCCACCCCTGCCGGGCCAGGCCACCCCTGCCGGGCCAGGTCACACCTCCCGGGCCAGGTCACCCCTGCCGGGCCCAGTGAGGGATGGAGTGATGCTCAGAGGGGCTCAGCAAGCACCTCTCCCGCAATCTCGTGTCACTTTGGGGTCCCTGGACAGGCGCACGGACAGTGCCGGGCTGACCTCTGGTGCTCAGGTGTCCGGGAAGGACAGGTGTGGGCTGAGGCCGCTTCCTTCCCAGCAGTGACCTGGGAGCAGCGCGTGGCCGGCCGCCTGCGCCTGCCCACGGGGTCCAGGTCCCGCCTGGGGTGGGGGCGGGGGAGACCTGGTGCTGGGTCCTGAAGGTCGCGCTTCAGTTCCCCTGGGAGAGGGTCACGAGCGGGTCCCCAGGCCACTGTTAACTGAGCTGGGGACTCCCGGCGGCCCTGGAGGGCCAGGTCGCAGCTGCGCTCCAGTTTCACCCTCAGGGACGGGGCAGGCGAGTCAGGTGTCACCCCACAGGTGAGAGGCCCCGGGGTGGGGGGACCTGCAGGCCCCGAGGCTGCTCACAGACACGTGGTGGGCCTGGCCGGCTCCTGGCTAGGCCCCGGGAGCTGTGGGAACGCGGTGAGTTTCAGTGTCTGGTTTCCATGAAAAAGATCCAACGTCATTATACGGAAAACAGGAAGAAGGGAAAAGGGGTAAGAAAACGAGTCGGACCCCCGGAGACCAGCCGTGTCAGCGTGCGGTGTGTCTGAGCCCTTGCCCTGCGTGTGTGTGTGTGTGTGTGAGCGTCACCGGGTCATGCTTGCTTCATGTAATCTGGTGTGAGACGGACATGTGACTGAATAGCCACGAGGTGTCGCGTGGCATCAAAGTTCCCCAATGCATCTCCCGCCCTGGGCACCGTCTTGACCATTCCCCCCAACAAACCCCAACCTTCAGACAAAGACCTGGGCCCACTCCCCTGAGGGAGGAAGCAAAACGGACGCCCCACGCCAGCGCGCAGGCCCACGTGTGGCCCGTGTGGGCCGCGGTGGCCACGTTTCCTTCAGAAAGATGGACGGGATGTTTGAATTTACAGACTGACAGCTGTCTGGGGGGAGGGGGAGGGGACTGGGTGGAGAAGGTGAGGGATTAGCCAAAGGACATAGATGCAGCCCGGCTGGTGTGGCTCAGTGGTTGGGCGTCGACCTGTGAACCGGGAGGTCAGGGTTCGATTCCCGGTCGGGGCACAGGCCCGGGTTGCGGGCTCGATCTCCAGGGTGGGGCGTGCAGGAGGCAGCCGATCCATGATTCTCCTCATTGGCGTTTCTCTCCCTCCCCCTTCCTCTCTGAAATCAATAAAAATTCATTAACAACAAAAGAACAGCTGTGCGCAGCCCGTGTTCACAGACCACAGTGCGGCGATGGCCGAGGGGCGGCGGGGGGGGTGGGGGGTGGACGGACTGGGCGACGGTGGGCATAGGTGAACGGGAGCATCCGTAGCAATGCCAGTAATAACAGGAAGTTCAAAAGTGACAAAAAAAGTGAGCTGGGCTGTTCTTTTGTGCCCCCCCCGCCCCCCGTGGGACAGCGTGTGGACACGCATTTGTAGGAATCTCCAGACATCAGTCATACAGGCCTTTTCCAGCCACACGGGCTGCAGGCCCCTTAGCTCTGTCTGCCATTCGTCCTTCATGTGTGACCATGAACTTTTTCCTGGATGCGTGGGTGGTGGTCCCGTGGGTGTGGGGTGCCCCGGTAGGGGCTGCCGGCTGCCGGGGGACTAGAGCTCCCGGGCTGTCCGGCGGCGGCTCTGGTTCCTGCCACCGAGCCCTTCCCGGGGATGCATTTTGTGGGGGACGCGCGGGGTCACGCCTCTGGCACTGGGCACCCCAGACAGGACGTCTGTGCGGTATAGACGACGCTTGTTTGTTGGGAAACCCAAGATGCAGGAGTGGGGGTGGGTGCATGCGGCCGTGTAGGGGACGGGCAGGACTCACTCGATGAGCAGTTTTAAAAAGGCCTTTGCCCTGGCCGGTTGGCTCAGTGGATAGAGCGTTGGCCTGCGAACGGAAGGGTCCCGGGTTCGATTCCAGATCCAGGGCACGTACCTCGGTTGCAGGCTCCTCCCGGCCGGGCCCAGGTCAGGGCCCATGCAGGAGGCATCCAATTGACGTGTTTCTCCCACATCGATGTTTCTCTCTGTCTCTCCCGCTCCCTTCCACGTCCCTAACAATCAACGAAGAAATATCCTCGGTGAGGATTAACAACAACAAAAAGCCTCTTCCTGTAAAATTCCACTCACTTTTTGGTCCAGAGCCGTGCCCGGCCTGGCCTCTTCCCCCGCTCTCAGCTGCCAGGTGTCTGGGGACAGCCTCCCCCCCCCCCCCAGAGGGGACAGGCAAGCACAGAGGCCAGCACTTGGGCCCCCAGGCAGACGGATCCCAGGCCAGTGCGCCCCCATCCGGCCTGGGTCTCCCTGAAGGCAGGCAAGGACGCGGTGCCTTCTGTCAGCGGGGTAGAGGCCATGCCGCCCCGCGGATGTCTCTCTTCAGACCCACTTCACAGATGGGGAAGGGGAGGCCTGGCGGTGGGGCCAAGGCGCCCGAAGTTGCAGAACGCGGGAGACGCCTGGATGGACCGGAACCCTCCCTCTCCTGCTAGGGGTCTCCGCCCACCGTCCCCGAGCCTGCCTCCTGCGTGGGGTCAGGTGCCCGGCACGGGTCCCGGTGGCCCGGGTCGCACAGTGGGTGCTGGTTGGTGGTGAGGAGGGAGTGGAAGTGGCCGAATGCGAATGCTGTTGGGATTTTCTTGCATCACCGAGTCCCGGGGGCGCGTGGCTGGGGCGAAGGGCTAAGTCAGTGGGCTCTGGTGAGGGGCCCGCCCCCAGATGTGGAAAACTTCAGCCACCCAGGGTGTGGTCAGATGGCCACCGCCCCAGGGATGCCCCCGAGTGAGCCCGCCTCGTGGGTTCCCACCGCCCCCTGGTGGCCTCCAGCCTCAGTGTTCCGTCTGTGAAGTGGGTCTGCCCTCCCGCCCCATTAGCGAGAACACGGCGGCGTTTGCTGCTGCATCCGCCCTCGAAGGGTCCATGAGTGCGGGTGTGTCAGCGCCGAGCCCGGGCCCTGGATGGCTGCACCCAGGCGGCGTGCCCAGGGTGGGGCGCCGGCCTCTTTCCGCCGGCCCAGCCAGCAGCCGGCAGCTCCGGCCGGTGCCCAGCGGCTTTCCATCGGTGGGGCCCTGGCTGGAGGCCAGAGGGGGGCCCAGCGCGGGGCTCTGGCCCTCACCCCCACACGCTGCCACACTCAGAGCCCGGCCCCTGCCCACATCAGCCCCGGGGCCCACAGGGTCCTCTCAGGAGGCACGGGACCCACCAAGGGGACAGTGGGAGGGGGGCAGCGTGAGGCAGGGGTGTCCCTCCTCCAGCGTCCTTCGGGGAGTCCTGCAGGGCTGGCCCTGGAGTGCGGAGCCCTGACCCCCAGGCAGAGCTGGACACTGAGCGAGGAGGAAGTTAGGGGGCCCAGCCCCGGGGGCCCTCACCCCTCGGCTGGGCGGTAGGGACAGAGCTGGCCCACCTCGAAAGCTCTCCGGCTCTTGAGTGTGTGATCCCGCCCTCCGCCATCCATCAGTGGGAGAAACCTCTCGTGTGGCACCTCTCGGAGCCCGCGACACCCGCGAGATTGATGAGCACAAACATCCATTTCCCGGGCGGCGCGCTCTGAAAACACGGCCTCTTTCGGATTGAATTGCTACTGCGCCCGCCCGGCTAAACAAGGGATGGGGTAACGCGGGAGATTTGTTACCGTGAGCGTGGGGCCTCCTCCGTGCGGGCTGCTGGGGGAGGGGGCAGGGAGGGAGACCCGTGGCCTGGCAGAAGGAGGCGAAAAGAGGCGAAACCAGCGACAGGGGGCTCCTCGCGGGCCCGTGGGGAGGGTGATTCATTTTCCGGCCATCGGTCCATCCCTGGGGAAGGGGCAGCTGGCCTTGTGGCCGCGGGCGTGGGGGCCACACCTGGGGCGGGGCTCCCCGCTCCCTCCCTCCTGCATCCAGTGCAGAGGCCCGGGAGCCGCGCAGGCTGGGCCCAGTGGGCACAGGACGGGGAGGGCACTGGCAGTCGGGCCCGGAGCAGAGAGACAGGACGCCAGGTCCGGCACAGGGACAGGGCCTCTGGCCTCCGCGCTCCTGGGCCCCCTGCGGCCGGTGCGCCCCGAGATCCAGACGGTGTGTGAGCCACACACGCGTGTTCCATGTCCCAGGAGTCACATAAAAAAGCAGCAAGAAGCCAGTGACAGCGGTTTAGACGAATTTCCGGTAACGGAGCCCACTCCGTCCCGCGCAACTGGCGTGCCGTGAGTGCAGAGCCGGGACTCCTGCGCTGAGTCTCTGTCCTCGCAAAGAGTGTCCCACACACATGGTCTCCGCTGGCGGCCACGGTGCCGGGTGCCCTGGTTGGGTGTTGGTGCCCGTGCCATGGTCGTGGCGGCTGCGAGGTGAAGCTGCTGGTTCAGGACTTGCCATTTGTCCTCGAAAACACCCACGTCCCGCCCTTGCCGTTGTGGCTCAGTGGACAGAGCGCCGGCCTGTGGACCACAGGCAGGCGATCGATGATTCTCTCTCATCATGGATGTTTCTCTCTCTCTCCCTCCCCTTCCTCTCTGAAATCAATAAGAATATATTTAATAATAAAATAAATAAAAACTTAAAAAAAGCTACTCACCAATATCCCTCACAAATATAGACACGAAAATTCTCAACAAAATATGAGCAAATCAAATCCAACACTATCCAATGGGGTTTATCCTAGGAATGCAAGTCTGGTTCAACATTCAAAAATCAACCAGTATAATTTACCATGTCAGCAGATTAAAGGAGAAAAAAACAGATGATTATTTTAATAGGTGGGGAAAAAAGCATTTGATAAAATACAACATCTATTCATGAAAAAAAAACAAACAACTTTTAACAAACCAGAAAGAGAAGGGAACTTCCTCAATCTTGCAAGGGGCGTGTGCAAAAGCCCTTCAGCGAACGTCGTAATCACTGGTGAATGTTGAAAACTTTCCCTCTAATTTCAGAACCAAAACAAGGGCATGTGGTGCCGTTGTTCCCAGTCGGTGCGGTCCTGGCGAGCATAGCCAGTGGAATAAGGCAGGAAAAGGAAACTAAAGACACACAGATTGAAAAAGAAGAGATAACATTCTTCTGATTGCAGTCAGTGTGATCATTGATACAGGAAATCTCAAAGAATATGAAAAAGGTGCTAGAACTAGTGAGTGAGTTCAGCAAAGTCACAGGACGCAAGGTTAATATACAAAAAGTTAATTATAATGTTATGTACCTGTGATAAATCATTGGAAGTTGATGTTAAAAAAGAAGCAAAACTATTTACAATAGCACCAACCCCCCATCCCCCCACAACCTAGGTATAAACCTGACAAAACGTGTACAAGACCCATATGCTCAAACTACAAAACACTGATGAAAGAAATCAGAGACCTAAATAAACAGAGATATACCATATTCATGGATTGGCAGACTCAATATAGTTATGATGTCATTTCTCCCCAAGTTTGAGATTTAATACAATTCCATGCGAAATCTCAGCAGCAGTGTTTGTAGAAATCATCATGCCCACTCTAAAATTCGTGTGGAGGGGTCGAGGAGAGCTAGAATAGCCTGGGGAAAAAAACGTAGAGGATTCGTACTATCTGATCTTAAGACATATTTTAAAGCTACAATACGACAGTGTGGTATTGGTAAAGGATATACATATAGATCCGTGAGACAGAGTAATGGACAAAACCCAAATCATATGTTTGAGTTTGAGCAAAGGTGCACAGTAACTCAATTTAGAAGGGAGAGCCTTTTAAAGAAATGATCCTGGAACAGCTGGACATTCATATGCAAAAAAGAAAGAAACGTGACCCATACCTTGCACCACATGCAAAAATTGACTCAAAACAAAATCTGTAGAACTATAAAATGTAAAAGTATAAAACTCCTAGAAGAAAACATAGGGAAAAAATCTTTCTGACCTTGGTTTTGGCAAAGATGTCTTATATCTGACACCAAAAGCACAAACCATTTAATATTTGATAAATTAGACTTTGTCAAATTAAAAAAATGTAAATGGAAAGACAATCCACAGACTTAGAAAAAGGTAATTTCTTTTTTCCCCTTCAATATATTTTTACTGATTTCATAGAGGAAGGGAGAGGGAGAGAGAGAAACATCAGTGAGGAGAGAGAATCATTGATTGGCCTGCGGAGGGGAGCCAGGTGTCGCCCATCCTCTTGATGCGTGTCACCCGCTCACCCAGGAAGTGGTTCATCAGGAAGTCACAGAGCTGAGGGTCTGTGCGGGCAGAACCCAGGGCCTGCAGCTCCCCAAGGGCCTGGGTCAGGTTCTTCTCCATGACCACCGGCTCCCAGGGGGTCCTGAGTTCCACCCACGCATCGTGGGGAGCCCTCTGCCCGTCTGGAAGAGGGCGTGGTCCCCGTGGTGCTGGGTTTGCATCTTCAGGAGACGTTGGGGGCCCTGGCGTGTCTCTGGGGCCAACTCGCTCGTAAGTGGCCGATGCCCTGCAGGGCCCATGGTCACCATGGAAACAGAAGAGAGGTAGGTGTGGAGGCCGCAGAGGCCCGCTGACCGGCGGCTGGCGGGGCCTCCAGGGGTGGGATGGCTCTGAGGAAGTGGGAGCTCGGGGATAAGGAGTGAAGCTAGGAAATGGGCGTGGGCCCGTCGCAGGGGCTGAGGGCGGCGGAGACGGTTCCAAAGCGGCGAATGGAAGAGAGGTTGGAGGCCGGTCGCAGCTGGTAGAGGGGGGTCCCTGGGTCTGTGCCGTCCAAACACTGTTGAAGCAAGAGAAGATGGGGGGCCGCTGGGCACTGCGACAACAGAGCAGCAACTGTGACGCTCAGACATTGAAGGGGGGGACGTGGCAGTTGCTTTTCTTTTTTAAAAAATATATTTTATTGATTTTTTACAGAGAGGAAGGGAGAGGGAGAGAGAGTCAGAAACATCGATGAGAGAGAAACATCAATCAGCTGCCTCCTGCACACCCCCCACTGGGGATGAGCCCGCAACCAAGGTACATGCCCTTGACCGGAATCGAACCTGGGACCCTTGAGTCTGCAGGCCGACGCTCTATCCACTGAGCCAAACCGGTTTCGGCAATGGCAGTTTCTTATATCGTTGACTACACCTTGGTGCTTAGCCGCCCGGCCTTTGCTTGTCTCCTTTGATAGACGTGTGTCCTGGCGCCCCCAGACCCAGCGACCCAGGCCCCTGGGGGGTGCCAGAGCCCAGACCCTTCCCCACTCCTCAGCCTGCGCCGTGGGTCCCCCTGGAGACGGTTATCGAGTACCCGTCAGGCTCAGTCCCGCCCTGGGCCCTGGCCGCCCCCCCCCCCCCCCCCCCCCCCGCCCGTTGTGTTTGTGGCCGCCTGGCCCTGGGCAGTGGAGGTGAGAAAGTGCGCCCGCCCATCTCGCCGTCTGTCTCGGCCTCGCCAGCGCCGAGTGCACGTGGCGGCCGCACCCTGAGCTCCCAGGCCTTGGGGAAGGTTTTCGGAAACCGGCCGCTTCCCTGTCGTGAATGTGCCCGGGGCGGGGAGCGGGGGAGGGCGCAGGCGGGCGGGGCTTTAGTCAGGTTCCCGCCGCCCTCTGCGCAGGTAGGCATGTGGGCATCCTACCACGTGCACGTGTTTCTGCGTGGTGGCAGGGCAAGATGGAGATGAGGTCGGTTTCTCTAACTGGGAGCCTTCTTTTTTTACAAACAATATATTATAGCCCTGGCTGGTTTGGCTCAGTGGCTAGAGTGTTCGCCTGCGGACTGAAGGGTCTCGGGTTCGATTCCGGTCAAGGGCACGCATACCTCGGCTGCAGGCTCCTCCCCGGCCCTGGTGGGGGTTCCTGTGGGAGGCAACCAATCAATGTGTTTCTCTCACATCGATGGTTCTCTCTTTCCCTCTCTAAAAATCAATGGAAAAATATCCTTGGGTGAGGATTAAAAAAGATATATTTTTATTGATTTCAGAAAGGAAGCAGAGGGAGAGAGAGAGAGAAACATCAATGAGAGAGACTTACTGATTGGCTGCCTCCTGCACCCCTCACTGGGAATCGAGCCTGAAACCGGGGCCTGTGCCCTGACCGGGACTCGAACGGTGACCTCCTGGTTCATAGGTTGATGCTCAACCCCTGAGCCACGCCGGCCGGGATGACTGGGAGCCTTCTCCCTGCCCCCCTGCACCGAGCCCCGAGCCCTCCAGGGTCAGCTTAGACACACGTCCCGGAGCCAGGCCGCCCCTCCCACGCCCCCCTGGCACCTGTCTCTGCCTCGTGGCTCGGGTGCCCTTGCGGGCTTCCTGTCAGCAAGGCCGTGGCCATTGTCCTGAGGCCAGCCCCGGCGCCAGGCCCACCGAGGAGCCCCCCTCTGCATCCATCGCCGGACTCCCCAAATGGACGATTTTGTTCCCTTTTGTCCGCTGCTGGGCCTCTGGCCACACAAGCCTCCCTCCCCATCCCCCCCAAGGGAGGGAGGAACGTGGCCCTGCGAGGTCTCCTTGCGAGGTCCAGCGTGACTTCCTGTTGGAAGATCCAAGTTTATGGAATTTGAGAAACGCTCTGTTCGTGAAGGCGGGAGTCACCCCTGACCCCCCCTCCCCCTCGCATCCTGTCCCGGGAAGCAGGCGATTGGGCCCCACCTACCGAGGGGGCAGGAGGGCACCCCTGGAGGGGCCGTGCCTGTCACCCCATCCTCATCTGGAAAGTTCTGTGCCTTCCTCCCCGCGGTGATGAGCAGGGCAGCTGAGACAGACAGCGTGTGCGGCCTGGGGGTTTACTCAGGCCCAGAGGCCCCTCTGACGGCGGTGCCCTCCCAGAGCCGGGAGGCTGGTGGCGCCCCAGAACACCTGCGGGCCGGAGCCCCCTCTCCGCCCCGGCCCGGGCGAGGCATCCGTTTGAGCGTTGTATTTACCTTGAACTCCTCGGCCCAGCAGACGCATTATTTAGGGACGAGAATAAAAAGCCATTCACTTTACTTCAATTGACCATTTAGTTCAATTTGCGTGTTACTGCAGGTAATTACTCCGGTAATAACGTGCCGTAATGTGCGCAAACGGGGAGCCGGCCTGGCCCGGCCTTAATGCGGCCAGCGCCACACTAATTACCGGGCGTTGCCATGGTTACCTGCAGGGACGCCGTGTTAACGACACCCTGGAAACAGCACGCCAGCCCGGGCTTTGAATCGGGGCTTTGTGCGCGCCGAGAGCTCAGAGCGCGCCGCCCGTGAAGCCGCCGTGAACAACATGAGATCATCGCCGCCGCGTTGCCAGGAAGCTGATTAACTCAACTGCAGAAATGTGACTTCTCCCCACGCGAGGGCCAGAGCCTCCCAAACGTTGTGGGGTTGCTAGGCAACCCCCGAGATGACATCACTCACACGGCCCCGCAGCCCGCGGTGTCATCGCTGCACATTGATGGCGCCTGCGGGGAGAGGGTGCCCAGGAGGAAGGACGTGTTTTTCTCCCGGGCGAGGGGTCTGAAAGGTGGGCTCCCCCCTCCCCCCGCTGGCTGTGGAGAGGGGCTGGGGGACACCTGTGTGACTCTCCGAGTGGCGGGTTTTATTGCTACCAGGTCACGCTAATGGGTCCAAAGGAAAAGGTACGTGTCCCAGCGCATGCCTGAGAGCGTGGTCAGGGGAGGCGCGTGCCCAGCCTCAGGGAGGCAATCGAGTGGCAAAGTCCCCTGGCTAGGCCCTGGCCAGTGCTGCTCAGTGGTTAGGGCATCGGACTGGGCACAGAAGGGTCTTGGGTTCGATTCCCGTTCAAGGGCACACACCTGGGTTGCAGGTTCGCTCACCACACCTCGTCGGGGGCGTGTGCAGGAGGCAACCAATTGGTGTGTCTCTCTCACATCGATGTTTCTCTCTGTCTCCCTCCCTTCCATCTCTCTAAAAAGCAATGGAGCCCTAACCGGTTTGGCTCAGTGGATAGAGCGTCGGCCTGCGGACTGAGGGGTCCCAGGTTCGATTCCAGTCAAGGGCATGTGCCTTGGTTGTGGGCACATCCCCAGTAGGGGGTGTGCAGGAGGCAGCTGATCGATGCTTCTCTCCCATCGATGTTTCTACCTCTCTATCCCTCTCCCTTCCTCCCTGTAAAAAAATCAATAAAATATATTTTAAAAAATAAAAAATAAAAAGCAATGGAAGGAGGGGGTGAATGGGGGAAAGAAGGGGACAGACATATGTAATACTTTCAACAATAAAGATTAAAAAAAAAAAAAAGCCCTGGAAGAAATGCCCTCAGGAGGATTAGCAGCAACGAGAAAAAGTCCCCTGGCGCCGACAGCCCGGCTCCCTGCTTTCCCCGGGAACCCACGCGGGAAGGAGTGACCAGGGCAGGAACGTGGCCGCCGTAGTGATACTGAGCGCCCCGTCGCAGGAGGCATCCAAGGGGAGGCTGGACTGGTGCCGGGAGGAAAGGAGGGGCGGGGTTGAAGGGCGTGCGTGGCCTGGCTGACCAGTGCGGTCGCCCCGAGTCGGGACGCTGTGTGGTTCCGTGGCCGCCTTATTGCCCACTTGGAGCCTGGCTGGCCCCGCCGCCGAGGCCTCTGGGGGGCAGTGGCGAGCAGACCCCGGTAGAGTGGCCTCACCATGGAGCACCCAGGAGGCCCGTGCTGTGCAGGGACCGTGAGGAGGCCTGGCCTTTGCCCCAGGGTCTTCCTGAAAATGGGGTCCCTCCGGCTGTGGCATGAAGAGCAGATGTGCGGGGCAGAGGAGGCATCAAAACACCCCTGGCCTCTGGATTTGGGGCCAGGCCGGCTCCGTGGCATCTTTTCCGGCCCTCCCGCCTCTCCCCCACCTGAAGCGCGGGCTCAGCCCAGCTAGCCCGCCCGTGACCTCCCCAGACCCCGCCCTTTAAATGCCGTTGGCATGGCGACCGGCAGCGACAACCTCCGCCCTGAGGTCCAGACTCCATACATTCACCGCGCACTCGATGCTCGACCTGCCAACGGGTGGGCACGTCCCAACCAGGGATCCGACCTTCCCGAGTCCGCCCGGCCACATGCCGCCGTCACTCTCCCCCGGGCCCAGCCGCCCCGCGACCCCCTCCTGGACACCCGGAGACCCTGTCGGCTGTGCCCCGTCCAGCCGCGCTGCTCATTCCGCCTCAGGGTCTTGCACCCGCCGTCCTCCCCGGGAGGGCCTCCCTGATGGTCTCATGGGCCCCACCTCGGGGTGGGGGGCCTGCCCTGAGCCCCCTCAGTCCCTGTCCCCGATGTTTGCCGTCACACCCACCACGCTCGCCGGAACTGACTTCTCTGTGAGCCGCCCTCGCCCTCCTGGCGTTTGGGCCTTGCTCACGGCTGGGGCCCAGGGGGGCTCGGCGAGTTAGTAACAAACACAGGAGCGGTGTGGGCACGGGTGCTCCGGCCCCGGGCTCCTCGGGGGTCAGGCAGGGTGAGGTCTCTGTCCCCCTCCCGCCCCCGCCTTGGGAAGGTGGTCTGAGTTCTCCAGCCACAAGGACCCTGAAAGTCACCGGCCTGGTCAGCGAGGCTGCATTCGAGGGCTCTTTCCCGTTGGCACAGCTGTGACCACCCGGCAGGTCCGCGGCGCCCGGAGCCAGGAGCGGAGGGGGGGACACTTCTGTTTCCGGGGGCCTTGGACTCAGTCTCAGAGACGGGGTGCCGGGCGCTGGTGTGGGAGGGCACGCAGCGGGGGCTGGTGTTGGATTGGGGGGTGTAAGGGATGGCACACAGAGGGGGCTGGAGGTGGGCCTTGGGGCGCGGGGCTCAGGCTGGGCAGCGTCCTTCCGGGGACCATCACTGTCCCCGCCTTGAGGGCTGAGAGGCGGGTCACAGAGCTCGGGGTGACCGACCTGACGGGACCGCTCGCTCCCTGTGGGCGGGGCTGCGGAGCTCAGCGCTGAGCTCAGGGCTGGTCCAGGACCTCAGAGAGCAGGTGCCTCCCCCCCGCCCCCCAAGAGGGAGCCCCTAGGACTTGGCTTTCACAAGAGGATGGCGGAGGGGTGCCGGGGGGTGACAGGCCAAATGGTGCTCCTCTGTGGCTCCCGCCAAGGTCAGGGCTGAGGAGCACGGTGTGTGGGTCACGCTGTCCCCCGCCCCCCGGCCCCCGCCGAGCCCTGCCTGGCAGCAGGGACTCAGCGTTCCAGCATCCTCATCTCTGGAAGGGGATCATAAAGCCGACCTCGTAGGGCCTGCTTCAGTCGGCCAAGAGCCTGCGGGGACCAAGGGTCTTGGCTGCTGACGGGACGTGGGGATGGGGCCGGACCGCATGGACGTGGGAGAGCCGGCCTCGGGGCCAGGCTGACACAGCGGGGGCTGCCCCGGGGGCGCCCCTCAGCCGTCAGCGGTGGGGAAATCCCTGCCGCGGTATGACTTTTTCCTTACGATATTTTCCAACGTCGTTCTTTCCTCACGCAAGTTCAAGTTTACGTATGCCCTGCCCTCGCCTCCCTGGAACGGAAATCCCCAGCACCGGCGGCGTTTCTGTCTTGCTCACGTCTGGGCCACAGGGAGCTGCCGAGTGAACGGCAAACCAGGACGGCCCAGAGGTCCGGCGGCTGGGGCTGGAGTCCCGGCTCCCAGGCCAGGCAGTCCGGGGGGTGGGGGGGGCCTCGGTGGGCTCAGCCAGGCTGCTGGCTTCTTTACTTTCTTTCTTTTTAAAAATCCTCACCTGAGGCTATTTTCCCATTGACTTTTAGGGAGAGGGGAGGAGAGAGGGAGAGACAGACAGAACATCCATGTGAGGGAAACACCGCGACTGGCTGCCTCCTGCACGCGCCCCGACCAGGGCCCGGGCCGGGGAGGAGCCTGCAGCCAGGATGGCAGGCGGGCGCTCTGTCCACTGAGCCAAACCGGCCAGGATTCTTTTCTTTTTAAAACTATATTTTCATTGACTTCAGAGAGGAAGGGAGAGGGAGGGAGAGAGAGAAACATCAATGATGAGAATCATCAATCGGCTGCCTCCTGCACGCACCACTGGGGATCGAGCCCACGATCCGGGCATGTGCCCTGACTGGAAATCAAACCGTGACCTTTGGGTCATAGGTCAATGCTCAACCGCTGAGTCACACCCGCCAGGCAGAGCTGCTGACTTCTTACTGAGTAGAGACACTCAAACACAACAAAATCCAACCCCCCCCCCGTCCCCTCCTCCCCCCACGGCTGTGACTTCACAAAACCAAGGGCACGCAGACGCCAGAGTGGGGTCACCGTGACCTCAGAGCAGCGAGCGGTTCGTCACGGGCCTGTGCTCTCGTCACCTCACCGCCGGCAGGAGTCGTCACCGCCGGAGCTCCGCCTGGCACCGCGGCTTAGGGGGCCCTGGTGCTAACGCGGCCTCTGGCCGGTCCCGGGAAGTGGGGTGCCGGGGGAGGGGCCCTGGCTGGCGTGGCCGTGGCCCTGACGGCAGCCTTGGTGCTGTGGTGCCACGGTGCTCACAGCTGCCCACGTCTGTGCGCCGGTCACAGGCCTTTGGCAGCGAGAAGGAGGGTCCCTGGTGGGTTTGGGAGCGAGCCGCGCCGCCCTCCCGGTGTCTGTCATCATCGCAGCGCCCGCGGACACATTGCGATCGACAGCCACGGGCCCACGCGCTCGGGGGGAGGGCAGGGCTCAGGCTGGCTCTCCACGCCCTTTTGTGTCCTCTAGACTCGCCCGAGCGCTCCTCGCCAGCTCGCTCCTAAAACCCGCTTGGGTAATGGTTTGGCAAGGACAGGCCTGGCCCAGGGTGGTTCGTAAGCGGGGCACAGGTCCCTGGAACCCCTGCTCCGCGGCCCGCAGGACGGGGTGTTCCTCCGCCTGGCTCCCGCGGCGTGGCCTCTGGCGTGGCCGGCCCGTCCTCCGGGACCTCCAGGGCGCCGCTGGCCACGCCCGAGCCAAGTTGTCCTGCTCACGGGAGACCCCGGGCTCTCGCTGGGCTCCGGCCCGTCGTCTTTCCCACCGCAAACCCGTCCAGCCGCCGCCTCTCCGCGGGGCCTCCCTGCTGGGAGCTGCCTGGGCCCGACAGGGCCGCGTGCATGGGGGAGGGGAGGCTGGTGGTGGGCAGGGGGTCTCGGCAGTTTTTAGCAGAGGAGCAGGGTGAATGCGGAGCTGCTTCAGGAAGGGAGCTTGCGTGGCTCGTCCCGGACGTGGGGGGCCGGGTGGGGGACGAGCCCACGCGATGATGTTACTGATCACAGCTCCCAGTCACAGGGCCTGTCCAGGGTCAGGCTTGGTACCGACTGTTCCATTCCTCTTGTCGCACAGAAACACAAACCACGACCTGTGGCAGGGCACCCATTTTCAGACCAGGAAACTGAGGCTCAGAGGGGTGACACCACCTGGGGGCTGGCCTTCAGCAGAGCAGGGGCTCCGGGTCTGACTCAGGAGGTGGCCTGGGGGACAGAGGCCGTGGAGGGGCATCGGGAGGGAGCGGGTCCTCACCCGGCCTGGGTGAGCAAGGGCCCCTTGGTCCTGGCGCTGTGATGACAAACCCTTGGGCTCTGTCCCTGCTTCTCCGTCGCCCTTCCCACGGGGCCTCCGCATGCCCCCATCACAGGTTGGACGCAGGACGCCTGGGGGTGGGATCTCTTTGTCTCCTCAGGGGTCTCCAGGCTCCACGGTGAGCGGTTCTCCGTGGCGTGGCCCGTGGGGGGGCGGCAGGGTGGCCCGCAGCCAGTGGGGACAGACGGACGGACGTGGGGGGAGCACACAGAGCCCTCCCCCAGCCCCAGCCATCTCCTCACTCCTGATTTTTCTTTTCTTTTTTTTCCTGATTTTTCATTAAAACGGCCACAGGCTCTGAGCTGCCCAAGGTCACGGTGGGGCTGCGAGGGGAGCTGAATGCGGCCATTACGCCGCCTCTAATGTCCCCGCGGCCGCGCTGGCGCCGGCACCATCAAGCACCGGGGACACTCCAATTCCCGCCTGTCCCGTGGCTCGCATTAGGGCCTGAGTGATCTCCTGGTGGGCAGGCGGGCGGCAGAGGCGAGGGTGGCCAGTGCAGCCACCAGCGGCCTGAGCCACGGGCCTCCCTCGGGGACACGGGGCCTGGCACACACATGGGGCTGAGAAACGGCTGCGGGCCCAGGCCGCGGCCCCACATCCCCCTCTCGGGGTTCGAGCTCAGCACATCACCGTGGGAAACACCGTTCCTTCTCTTCCAGCGGGCGGCTGGGCGAGGGCGGGCGCAACCCCTGTGCGCCCCCAAATGGGAGGGGGTGGGGGATAAGGAAGTACAGAGGGGGGCACAGCCCAGAGGCTCCCCATTGTGGCCACACAGGGACTCTCCCCTCGGCCCTGCCCAGACCAGGGGTGTCAGCACCGGGCAGGGCCCGGGCACCCCATTTGGCGATTGGGGGGCAGAGGGCTGCTGGGTTGGCCCGTGGACTCCCTTTACAGTCTGAAAAGCAGATCGCATGGGGGTATAACTATCTCACACATGGTTTTGAAAAGGAATCGATATGATGTTCCGAGTGCATGGGAAGGAGGGATGAGGGGCACCATTGATAATAAATGAGGTGATGTCGGTGTGTAGGTGCCAGGCCTATCCCCAGTGGGAGCCCCAGGAAGTCTCCCCCGGTTCATTGAGTCACCGCGCCAGCCACAGCGGGACGAAGGCGGCTCAGGGGAGGCGGGGCCTCCGTACCTGCGGGGTGTCTGTCTGTGAAGTTCCAGCCAGAGCCAGGCCCAGCACCTTCCATCACAGCAGGGTGGGAACATCCGGCCCGCGGGCCACATAAGGCAAAAATCATTTGGTTGGGCCCTGCCAAGGCATTAGGGGTGAGTTAATGAAATGTTTGACCAAATATTTAAAAACATATTTTATTGATTTCAGAGAGGAAGGGAGAGGGAGAGAGAGAAACATCAAGGATGAGAGAGAATCATGGATCGGCTGCCTCCAGCACGCCTCCTACTGGGGATCAAGCTCGCAACCCGGGCCTGTGCCCCAACTGGGAATCGAACCCCTGACCTCCTGGTTCCTAGGCTGACGCTCAACCTCGAAGCCTCGCCGAGCGGGCTGTAGCTTCCTTTCCAAACACCGTCCCCACCTGTCATTCAGCATTGGCAGGACCACGCCCACCTCGCAAGCAGGGTGGGCACCAGCGTCCCCGGAGTCCTCGTCCTGTGCCAGGCGGGTGTTCTCAGGGTCCCAGGGCACCCAGGTGTTCACCTTAGCAGCCGGGAAGCTGAGGGCAGAGGTTCAAGGTCACCCTCCTGGGCCCTGGGCCGGAACGGGAGTCGGAGCCGGGACCTGGGCCTCTGAGGCTCCAGCCCACCCCCTCCCCCCACTCCCCCCCCCCCCCCCCCCCCGGGCTGTGGCCGCCATCCTTCAGGGTGAGCCCTCCCTGTGCCCTCCCGACGCCGACGCCGAGGGCAGCTTCCCGGCGGCGTGCCTGTTTCTCTGTCTGGGCTGCCGCCCCGGGCCCGGTCCTTACCCGGGTTATCACCGGGGTCCTCACCGGGATTATTGCATTTCACGCCGAGGTGCGCCATTGGCTGGGGCAGCGGCCGTTTCTCGTTTTGCATCTGTAGTAACCGGACTTGAAGACGAAACGCAGCGCGGCGCCCAACCCTGATGGAAGGGGCCGAGCGCGGATGCCCGGAACCTGCAGAGGGCTTCCCACAGGCGGGGGGCTGGGGGGGACGGGCAGCTTTGGACTTGCCCAGGGGGCACCGGGTCGCATGGCCCCGGCCGGGCAGTGAGGCCCAGAGCCATGGCTTTCCCAGCTGCGAAGTGGGAGCGTAAGACCCTCCTTGAGAGTTCATGGCGCGTAGTAGGTATTCCCTCCGCAGGGCTGCGAGGTGGCTGTGGGAGGTGAGGACTGTGACGTCTATATTATGTCATCAACCAAGAGCAGCTGCGTGCTGGGGTCCCCTGGAAAACAGAAGCGGGGAGACCCACGGACTGGCTGGTTGCGGAACAGCGTCCTCTCTGATACTCAGTTATCCCTCCCTCGCTCCTCCCGCCCCGGCGGCAATCAGATTGTTTCGGGCCCACAATGCACTAGTGTTCACACGCAGGGGCTTCTCCCGAGAGCGCTGGGGACCAATGAGGCGGCTTCTCTCTTTTGGGGGCAGGGGTGGCGTCAAGACCTCCTAACCAAGCCTTTCATTCTTTTTAAAAAATATATATTTGCGCCCTAGCTGGTGCGGCTCAGTGGATGGAGCATCGGCCTGCGGACTGAAGGGTCCCAGGTTCGATTCCGGTCAAGGGCATGTATCTCGGTTGCGGGCACATTCCTAGTGTGGGGCGTGCAGGAGGCAGCTGATTAATGTTTCTCTCTCATCGGTGTTTCTAACTCTCTATCCCTCTCCCTTCTTCTCTGTAAGAAATCAATAAAATACATTTAAAAATATATATATATATTTGTATTGATTTCAGAGAGGAAGGGAGAGGTAGAGAGAGATAGAAACATCAACGATGAGAGAGAATCATGGATCGGCTGCCTCCTGCACGCCCCCCATTGGGGAACCTGGCATGTGTCCTGACGGGGAATCGATCCGTGACCTCCTGGTTCATAGGCCGACGCTCAACCACTGCGCCACGCCGGCCGGACGACAGGTGTTTCTTGCCAGTGAAGTGAGGTTTCAAATACTGGGTGGCTCCCCGGGCTGGTCCGAGGCTGACCGGGAGCCCCTGGGGCAGCGTGGACTCCTGAGCCCGGGAACCCGCGGGGCAGGGGGTGTTGGTCTCGCCGGCCTAGCCCCTGGGCTCTCTGGCCCTGAGGTCTGTCGCTCACCAGGCTGGCGCTTCCATGTGCGGGAGACGAGGGTGCCGGGACCTCCCGTGTGTTCTCCTGCTCCCTGGCGGGCAAGAGCGGGGTCGGCGGGAGGGCCTGGGACCCACCTCCCTGGTGCGGGGGTGGCCGGGGCCTCCTCCGTGGCTCCGGGCGGGCAGGCTCCTGTCCGGGAAGGTGGGCTCAGCCCGTGTGCCTTTGGGAGGACACAGCACGGAGACCCCCCACCTGAGTTCCCTTTTGGGGGGGTTAGGAGTGGGAAATTAGGGAGAAGCTAGGAGA
This sequence comes from Ia io, assembly GCA_025583905.1. Taxonomy (NCBI): domain Eukaryota; kingdom Metazoa; phylum Chordata; class Mammalia; order Chiroptera; family Vespertilionidae; genus Ia; species Ia io. The sequence goes on along the minus strand of JAJQQW010000017.1, from coordinate 2,252,353 downwards.
GGGGTGCAGCTGGGGGAGGGGGGTGCCCTGACCCCTGTGGGTCCCCCAGCTGAGCCCTCGGGGCAGGATTTCAGGGGCAGGAACCGCCAGCGTGCTGGTGCCCGAGCTCTTGTCCTTCCCTCGTTATAATCCCCTCCGTCCATCATCTCCCATGTGATCTAGCCCTTCCAGCAGCCGGCCCGGGCCCCTCCCATCTGCCGGGTCCGGGCTCTGCTGGGCACCAACCTGCCAGGCTCCAGGCTCCAGAGTCAGACCAGGGATCCCAGCCACACACCCTTCACAGGCTGGGGGCTCACGGAGGCACCGTGTCTGGGCCCCAGTGAGTGTCCCCTGGACCACGTTGGTCAACACGAATTTCCTCCTATTAAAATAATTTTGATGGAGGTCACATTCACATACCGTGAGGCTAACCATCTTAGACTGTGCAACGCACTGGCATTCAGCACGTTCGCCGTGTTGTGCAACCGCCGCCTCCATCCAGCTCCAGAACGTTTCATCACCAAAGGAAACCCTATCCCCCTTCCTCCAGCCCCTGGCAACCCGTCCGGCCCCTGGCGGCCGCCAATCTGCCCCTGTCTCTAAGGACCGACTCGTTCTGCTTAGTCGGCACACATGGAAGCAGACCCGATGTGACCTTTCAGGCCTGGCCCCTTCCGCTCCGTGGTGCTTTCGGGGTTCATCCCCCCCCCCCCGGTAGCCTGTGTCCCCGCTGCGTTCCTTTTCACGGCCGAGTGACACGCCACGTGTGGATGGGCCACGCGGCTCACCCATGTCAGCGGGGCTGGGGGGGGCCCGAGGGCCGGTCCCGCCTCCTGGTGGATGTGAACGGTGCTGCGTGAACATGGGTGCGCGTAGGCCGGTGGGCGCCTCCCCTGCCATCCTTCTGAGCATGTACAGAGGGGGGCGTTGCTGGGTGTTGGGGTGATCTACATTTACCTTTCTTCGACGAACCCCTGCACTGGTTTCCTTCTTTCTGATCCCGTGTCCCAAGCACCAGCCGCCGGCATTCGCAGACTCGTTTCCTCTTACCCTTACGGAGATGCGGGCGCCAGGCGACGCCCACGTGAACAACGAGGAAATCCAGCCTCCGGGGGGGGGTGGGGGGGCAGGGCGGGCGCAACACTGATGTTCGTGTGCAGCCAGACTCTGCCTCCTGGGCCCAGCTGCTGCTGCTGCTTTTTAAAAAATATTTTTATTGATTTCCGAGAGGAAGGGAGAGGGAGAGAGAGAGAAATATCAATGATGAGAGAGAATCACTGATCGGCTGCCTCCTGCACGCCCCGGACATGTGCCCTGATGGGGAATCGAACGGGGACCTCCTGGTTCATGGTTTGACGCTCAACCACTGAGCCATGCCGGCCGGGCTGCACCGGCTCTGAATCTGCCCGTCCCTGAGCCCCCGCCGATGGCCGCGGCCTCCCGGAAGCCCGTCTGCCTGGGCGCAGGGCCCCGTTCCTGTTCTAGTAGCTTCCGAGGACAAGCTCCCCGCCGGCCGTGACCTTGTGGCCTCCTTCTCTGTGGCTCCCCCTCCCGGACCATGCACACAGTGGGTGCTTTATGAACCCCCAGGTTGTGACTCTAAGGGGCCCCGGCAGTTTCGGTCGGTCGCCGGAGGGGCGCCGGGGCCTGCTGGGCGCGCAGCACGGCGGCGGGTCAGCGGGTTAGCGGGCCTCCTGCTGACTTAAAGGAACAGCGTGCTTTTGGAGCAGAGGATGCTGCCGGGGAGCCGAACCGCTTACCTCTCTTCTGGAAAAATAGATCATTCTCTTCTCTCCTCCCATCCAGAGCAGATGTTAACTTTCCAATAAGCGGGGGGAGAGATAGATGAGACATTTAGCAAACGGCGTGCGGGCCGGAGTTATCACTGATTTCAACGGGGACTATAAAATTTTATGAGCTATTAAATCGTCCTCAAGCGCCTTTAACATACAAACGCGAGCGCCTGCGATGGCCCATTAAGGAGAAGTGGGTTACCCAGGCCTCACACCCGCCTCGGTGTGTTCCATCAATACCACCGCTAACCAGCCCTGCGGCCTCGGGCGGCTTCCAGGGGTCCCCCTGCGGACTGGCCGGCCAGGGGTCCTTGAGCATGGCCGTAGCCTGACAGCAGGGCTCTCAGCGAGGGCGGGTCCCCTCGGACCCTTCCAGAAGGTTCTGTGTCCTGCCTAGGGTTCCATGATCATGGGCTGGGATGGGGGGCCCAGAGACCGGCATGTCGCGGGGACGCCCACTGGGGCTTGGCAGGGAGCCCAGTGGCAGTGCCCGGGTCCGAGTGTGGGGGCCGGACCCCCTGAGGGGGGCATGGGCTGCAGGCAGGCGGCCCTGCAGGGCAAGTGGGGCACAGGCAGGGCGTGGTCCCTGGAAGCAGGAGAAGGGACAAGGAGGATGGTGCCAAGCGGGTGGCACCCGTGTCCTCCCCGCAGCTCGGAGGCCGTGACCCCCCCCCCCCCTCGCTTTGTGGACAGGAGCCCAGGCTCCCAGAGGCAAGCTAGCGACATGCCAGGGAGGTCCCGGGATGAGAAGGGAGAAGGGTCCTTAGCCACCGCCACCCAGCCCTGTGCCGGCCTCACGTCCTGTCCGCAGGGCCGGGCGGGGCCAGCGCACCTGGCCTTCCACCCCAACTGGCAGCCGCTCTCCTCACCCTTAGGAGCTCAGGGGCCCGGGAGGCGGGGGCCTGGCAGCCATCAGGAGACCTGGCAGTCATGGGAGGGGGGGCTGGCAGTAATGGGGGGGGCCTGGCAGCCATGGGGGGGGGGTCCTGGCGCCAGGATCTGAACCCCTTGCAACAGGCCAGTTGGGCAATCCCTCGGCGGGGCTCCGCTGGGAGCTGGGCTCCCGTCCAGCCTGGAGTATCGCGGGCGCGTTTCCTATCGCTGTTTATGGGGCCGCCTCTCCTCTTGGGGGTTTGGGGGGGGGCCTGGAGCCACGTCTGTCTCTGGCCTGGCCCCTGCGATGCTCGGCTCCCCCCCCCCCCCCCGGCGGGGCCTCCGGCTGGAGGAGACCCCGGTCAGAGGCTTCCCGGGCGGCCCCGGCGGAAGGGCCGCTTCAGCCTGGGTTTGGGGTGGGTCAGCGCCGAGCAGGGGGGAGAGCCAGGCCGGCTGCTGGGAGTGCGCTTGCCAGACCCCAATTAGCCGGATTTGGAGGTCCCTGGCCTTCCTGCCCGCCCACCCGCCCGCCTGCGAGGGGGCCGCGATCACTCCCCACCCGACCCCTCCCGTGGGACCCGGCCCTGGTTCCTGCGTCCCACGCCCCGGAGTGCAGGGGTCAGAGGCCTGCAGCCTCCCTCCCGCGGGTCTGGACAGAGAGGGGCCTGGACTGCAGGCCCAGCTCCTGGGACGGGGACCCGCCTGCTGCTGCCATGATGCGGGCTGGCTGGGCGTCAAGTCCCGCTGGGGGTGCTGGGGGGCAGCAGGGGCCGCTCGAGGTCTCCCCGAGTTAGGCAGCAGGCCCCACCTTGGAGTCTGGGTCCCTCTCTGTTCTAAAACGCCGTGCCTGTGGCTGGTAGGAGCCCCATGTGCACAGCGAGGTGTTGGCCAAGTTCACCAGCACCCCCTCCAGCCAGGCCCCCTGAGCCTGAGCAGCTCTGCAGACGGGGTGGCCCGGAGCGGGAGGGCCTGAGGGAGGGGAGTGGGGCAGGCTGGGAGCGCCTCTCGCCTCTCGGTGAAGCCAGACACCCTGAGGGTCCCTGGGAAGAGGGCGGGGGAGGAGGGGCCTCAGTTTGGGGAGTTGAGTGGGAAGAGGGAAGAAGGCCGGGAGGGGAGGAAGCCTGCGGATGAGGCGGTTCTGTTCCGGGGGCCGGGGCGGGGGAACTGCGGGGCTCGCACCCTGCTCTGGGAGTTGGTGCTGGTTGGCAGAGGGTGATGGACTGGAGGGGCACAGACAGAGGCGCGGTCCGAGCTCTTACGTGTCCGCTGAACCCCATGAGAAGTGCCCAGCAGGGGAGGCGGGTGGGGACTTGGTCGGTCCCCGCTGTTGACGCGCTCTCTGCCCTTGACTTGGGGGCTCTGCCAGGGCCAACCCAGGCCCGAGGGCAGGGGGCGGGGGGGCAGCGCTGGCCCGGCTTTGGGAAGCGGCTCCTGGGGCACCAGGTCTGTGGAGTGTGACCGAGGCATCTGAAGCGAAGGCTCTGGGGGCCCAGGCTCTGGTCAAACGGGACATTAACCGGCCTCGCCCGTCACCCCCATGCTGCCCATGCCGTTCCTCAGACCCCCCCCCCCCCGACCCCAATGGGCAGGGCCCCAGGACAGCTCTTGGTGGGGGCCCGCCTAAGCTCCTGGGGGTACAGCAGGAAGGGAGGTCCCGGGGCCGCTCGGAGGGGGCACTCAGGTCACCTCCAGGTCCCGGGGGTCAGAAGGGCACTAAGGCCCGTTTAGGGTATGGGGCGTGCAGGCACGGGGTACGCGCCCCGGAGCCAGGGCGGCCGGCGCACGGAGCGGACACGGAGGCACAGAGCCGTCCCGGGGGTGGGGAAGGAGCACATTTCTGCCCGAACCCCAGGCCGTCAGCCTCCTTGGCCTCTTCCCTTTGGGCGTGTGTCCCCCTGGGAAGTGGGCAGGGCACGGAGGCAGCCCCCCCGCCCCCCCGCCAGGGACTGTGGTTTCCAGGGCGGGACAGTCTGGGCTGTGTGGATGCAGGGGCTCAGGGAGGGAGGCCCAGGCCGGCCCTGGGAGGGAGCCCCCTCTGTGGCCCTGAGATGGCCCCGGAGTCCGTGAGGCTGACTTGTGGTGTGGCCGCGTCTCCCCCACACCGCCACCCCGTCCTGACCCCTTCCCTCCCTGGCTGGGTCGATGCTGTGCCTCTGGGATGGGGGGGCGTGCCTGTGTGAGCTGGCCTCTCAGGGCGGGGGCCACCACTGGGCACGTCCAGTCGCCGGGGCTGGGGACCTGGCCACAGCTCAGGGCGTGTTACACCCCTCCCCATGCCTTTTGCGGTCTCATGCTCCCCTGGGCGGGGCCGCTGGCCCAGACACCGTGGTATCCCCCCTCCATCCCCCTCCGCGTCCCTGGGCACTTCAGAAAGTGGATTCATTTGGCCGCGTTTCTGAGTGGTTTTGGCTCACAGGTACCCAAGGCTTGGCCCTGCTGGGGAGCCCCCTCCAGCCGCGGGGAGCCTGAGGGGTGGACAGCTTGGCAGCCCTGGCATTGGCTGGGGACCGCTGCCCCCTCCCGCCTGCACCTCCTCCCGCCACCCATGTCTCAAATGGGCCTCCTGGCTGGGCCGTGCCTGCTGCAGCCAGGCGAGGGGGATGCTCCCCTGCCCCCTGCGGGGCTGGCAGGGGTTCAGGGAGCCGGCCCTGCCCAGCAGCCCTGAGGACCAGCCGGCTCCTGGGGCTGAGCCCTGGGCCCGGGCCGTGTTTGTGGCGCTGGAGAGGAGCAGTCCGTGGGGACAGGGCCCTCCCTGGGCGGGCAGGCCGGCGGGGACACCACCCCCACCGCTTGGGCCAGCAAACGGGACATCCGCCACCTGGAGGGACATTCCTTCTCTGCTTCAGCTTTCTCCTGCCCCTCAGCTTCATTCACCCACGGGTGGGCACCCATGAGCACCTACTGTGTGCCTGGCGCTGTTTTAGCCACGTCTCCTGGGCTGCCCGCCTCTGTGCTGGCTCCTCCTCCGGGAAGTGTGCCCTGCCCTCCCCACGGCCCAGGCCGGGCCCAGGCCCCACTGCGGTCCCCAGGCCTCGTGTGGCTCCTGCAGCATCACGCCTCCCAGCGCCTGGGCCCTGCTCGTGCCTGTTCCAGGGCCAGGGCCTGAGCAGGGTGTTGTCCCTCCAGCTCCCAGTCCTGAATCGGCAGCTGGATGTTGGGGAGAGGTGGGGGGCTGGGGCGGTGATGTCCGGAGAGGTGACTGACAGCCCGCTGCAGTCAGAGGACGGGGCGCAGACCTGGTGGCGCAGCGGTGGGCGGTGGGGGACCTGCTTCCCCGTCGCGCACCTTGCCCGGCGCACGGGCTCTGGTCCAGCTCCACCGCCGGCTGAGAGGGAGTGAGCTGCCCACCGCACAGCTGGGAAACAGCCTCAAAGGCTCCCCCCGTGCCCCTGGCGGCAGAGCGGGCGTGGCTGAGCTGCCCAGGAACCTGGTCTTATCAGGAAGGCAGGGCTTTGGCCTCTGCCCCAGCGCCTGTGCCCTCCGCTCGGCGTGCCTCCTTGCCCGCCCGCCGGCCCACCCAGCTCCTGCAGGCGGCTGCCTTCTGAGGCCAGGTGTCCACGCCCCGGCGCCCTGAGCTCTCCCAGCGCGGCTCCTGCTCCCTGGGTCCTCCAGAGGGCTCCCAGGGGAGCACTGGGTGCTGTGTACCACACGTGTGTGCTCTGTGTGTGCAGACACCCAGCCGCTCACACACAACAATGCTCCGTGTGTGCAGACACCCGGCCACTCACACAGAACACATGCTCTGTGTGTGCAGACACCCAGCCGCTCACACAGAACACATGCTCCGTGTGTGCAGACACCCGGCCACTCACACAGAACACATGCTCCGTGTGTGCAGACACTCAGCCGCTCACACAGAACACATGCTCTGTGTGTGTGCAGACACCCGGCCACTCACACAGAACACATGCTCCGTGTGTGCAGACACACAGCCGCTCACACAGAACACATGCTCCGTGTGTGTGCAGACACCCAGCCGCTCACACACAACAATGCTCCGTGTGTGCAGACACCCGGCCGCTCACACAGAACACATGCTCCGTGTGTGCAGACACCCAGCCGCTCACACAGAACACATGCTCCGTGTGTGCAGACAGACCCAGTCACATGCACAAAACAACCATGTGCATTTGCGCACGCCCATGTTCACAGCAGAGGCGTGTGTATGCACCCACGTGGAGCCCACATCTGTCCACGCAGCCAGCGCGGCCTGAAACACCCCCTCCCTCCCTCCCTCCCCGGAGCCTGGGGGCAGCCTGGTGCCCGCCGCCCACGCTCCCCCAGCAGCTGGGCCCTTTTGCAATTCTTGCATTTATTTCACAGCCTGTCCGCCGGCAGAGGCTTTCAAAACACTTCAGCTTGTTTACTGCGCTGCGCAAGAACATTTTGTCTCCTCTCCAATTCAGCCTTCCAGAAGGATCAGGAACGTGCCCGTCTCCGCGGGGGCCAGCTGTGCGCTGTGCCAGCCGCGGCCCCAGCTTCTTAAAGGGCCAGCTGGGCTCACCCCAAGAGCGGTGTGTGTGTGTGTGTGTGTGTGTGTGTGTGTGTGTGTGTGTGTGTGGGCTCGGACAGAGGCCAGCCGGCCAGGGCTGCTGGCCCCCAACACGGGTCCTCCAACACGGGTCTGAGGTGAAATGAAGCGTTACAAGGCTGGAGGCTGGGAGCCGGCACGGGGGGCCTGGGAGGAGCCCCCCTTCTCGGCAGAACGCTGAGCACACTGCTGATAGGATGGCCCCGAGTCATCATTGTCACCTTGTAGCCCACTCAGCTGCTCCCCGAAACAGGGCTGGGGTACTAGGGACAGTGAGACGCCCTTTCCATCCCCATCTTTCTTAGGCCGGACCTCCGAGCGGGGTCCCCCCACACCCGGGCAGCACAGGGCCCGCTCCATAGAGGGCTGTAGGGAGGTGTTGTGGTCCAAAGGGGCAGCCGCCTCGACCTGGGTGCTGGGGGCCGGGGCTGAGAGAGGAGCCAGCCATCCTACGAGAGAGGGTCCCCCGCTGCCCCTCCCCCCGCTGCCCCTCCTCCGCTGCCGGTAATTTGGAGCACCACCTTTGCCTTTGTTCTCTCATGTGGCTTCTTCCTGGGGCCTCTTCCCAGCCCAGCGCCCCCTCCGGCCGCCCCCTCCAGCTTCCAGCCTTTACAACCAGCGCCCCTAACCCCCAAGCCACAGGGCGACCCCTCACACCCGTCCCCTGCCCCCTGCGCTACCCCGGGCCCTGCTGCCTCCTGAGCGCCCGGCCATCTGCACATCAGCCTGGCTGGTGGGGGCCGCTCAGCTCACAGTGTGACTTTGTTTTTCACTTATTTATTTTTTAAAAATAGATTTTTATTGCCTTCAGAGAGGAAGGGAGAGGGAAAGAGAGAGCAACACCCATGATGAGAGAAAATCACTGACTGGCTGCCTCCGGCACGCCCCACACCGGGGATCCAGCCGCAACCAGGGCCTGTGCCCGACATGGAATCGAACCGTGCCCTCCTGGTTCCTAGGTGGATGCTCAGCCACGGAGCCACCTCGGCCGGGCAAGAAGGGGACAGTTTTGCTATGGGGCCTGGGCCCCGGCCGGTCTGGGGTTATGGTCACCGGAAGGACCAGCGAGGAGGTGGGCCTTGCTTCTAGTCTGGATCACTGACCCCTCGTCCTCCTCAGCTCTGCCCGGGGACTCTCCGCTCCGGGGTCCCTGGCTGCCCCTCCATCCTTCCCTGCACAGCAGCCGAGGGAACTTCCCCGAACACCAGTTCGCGGGCATCACACCTCGGCACCTCGCGTGACCCTACCCCACCCCGTTGGCGGCTGGCGGCCCGCGGTCCAGCACTGCTCATCGCCTCCCGTGCAGCCCAGACCCGACCGGGGAGCCCGCCCCTCCCCCGCGCCACCCCTCGTGGCTACTTCTCCCCCTGCCACGGCTCCTGCTTTCACTGTCTCTCCCCTTCACCCGCTGCTGTGGGTGCCCGGGGGCCTGGCCCTGTGCCCAGGGCGTCCAGGTGCCAGGCGGCCATCTGAGGGGCCACATCGGGGGGGCGCAGACATTCCTGCATTTCCCGGTCCCACGGCCGTCTCTCTGCAGCCTCCTTGCTCCACGAGGGCCCGAGCCGAGGGCAGAGGCAGTGGCTGGGCCTCAGGCTGGAGGTCAGAGGGGGCTTTGGGCTCGACGCCCCCTGAAGGCCGGCGAGGTGGACCTCAGGGTCCTGGGGTGTGGAGCGGAGCCGGAGCTTGGGGCTCAGGGGCCCGAGGCCGGGAAGCGCTCAGGGAGCCGTGCGCCGGTGTCCACACACGGGAACGAGCGCAGCCAGCCCACCCGACGTCCCCGTGGGCCTGGGCCTCGGAAAACCCTCCAGTCCCGCCCCGTGTCTGCCGCCAGAAACACCCGTCCTCGCCCCGGCCCGAGAGGAGGGGTACCGCCCCTGCTCTGCCGGGGTCCCGTGCGGCTGTGTCCCTCCAGGTGGGCGTCCAGGTCCGAGCGTTCCAGCCCCGGCCACGGCCACTCCCAGAGCCTGGGAAGCACGCAGCGCTCCTGTGGGCGCCACTCACGGCCCTCGAGAAGGTCTGTTTACGCCCGTCCCTACGGCAGGCCCGGCTGCGTCTGGAGAGCCTGCTCTGGGCTGGCATTTCCCTCTCCTCTCCTCCCTCCTCCCGGCCCACCCCAGCCCACCGCCCTCATCAGAACGGGGGAGCCGGGGCCTGGGCCGGGCAGGGTGTGCCCAGTGCCTGGACAGGTGGGGCGGTGGACTCTGGGTCCCACTGGCCCTGCTGGGGCTGCACAAGCCCTGGCCCTGCTGCCCGGCAGCCCCCGCCCGCCCGGGCCCTTCCTCCCGCCTCCGTGGTCTCCCCACTCGCCTGGTCTCTGGAGGTCCCTGCCCCGCCCCCCTCGCCACAGCCTGACAGGGTGGCCTGCCCTGGCCAAGCCCCAGAGGCAATGTGGGGGCGGAGGTGTGAGGGTGGGGCGCCCAGGAGGTCTGTGCCGCTGAGTCTGGGGAGGAAAATGGGTTTGTGGCGAGTGGATGGGCGTCCGAGTCTATTAGTGACCAACCTGCTGGGGAGGACGGGTGACCCTGACCTTCCTCCCAGGGCACCCAGACCCACGGCCCCACTCCCAAGGGTGCCTCCTGTGTGGCCACTGGGACCTGCCGGCAAGCGTGGGTGCCCACCTTGGACGGGCAGGTAAACTGAGGCCCCGGTGGATCAGGGAGAGCAGTCTGGGCTGCAGCCAGCCTGGCCTTGCTCGGGGCTGCGGGCAGCTGGGGTGTTTCACTGGAGGGTGCTGTGGGCCACGCTGGCTGCGCACCCCCCGCCCTGAGCGCCGGCCGACCTGCTGCCGAGTCCCTGACGTGTGGGGCTGTGGGGTCCCCCGGGGAGCCGCGAGTGCTGTGTCCTGAGCAGGTTCCCCTGAGTTTTCTGGCCGGGTTTGACGTCGACAGGGTGCTTCTTCCCCCAGCTTCTGATCCATCCGCCCAAAGCTCGTCCCTCGGAGGATTCTGCCCGCCCCGTGGGTGCCCTCAACTTCCCCCTGAGGAGCAGGGAGCTGTGGATTTTGCCAGAGGAAACTGAGGGATCGGCCTCGGGCCGTTTCCCCCGGAGCTGTCTCTGGGTTCAAATGGCCTCAAACTGATTCAGGGCCTCTCCCCGTGCAGTGCTCAGAATGGAGGTGGGGGCGGGAGTGGGGGGCAGTGAAGGGGGGGCGGGAGCCCGGCTCTGCGGCGCTGGGCCTCCCTGACGCCCGGCTGGCCACGCCCAGCTGCTGCCCTTGCTGGGGCCCAACGCGGGCCTTGGCTCCCGCACTGTCTGGGGGTGGTTGTGGGGTATCGATCTGATCCGGGTTTTGTGCGAACCCAGCGAGCTGGGCACTCAGGTGCAGGGTTCTGCGTAGCACGCGGCGGTTGGAGTTCACCGGGGGCGGTTAGTGATTTGGGGGAATGTGACCTCTGTCACCCAGCCCTCTCGGGGCCCAGGCCGCCCATCGGCCTGTCCGTGGGGCCGGGACCGGGTGGGCCTCGTGTTCTGGCTTCTGGCCGAGGGTTTTCTGGCCTCAGAGTCTCCGGATGCGTGATGCTGGTGTCCCGGCTCCTTGCGCCTGTCCTGGTCCGAGTTATGTCCCTCTGAATTCCCGTGCAGAAGCCCCGACGAAACCCCCGGGTGGCTGTATGTGGAGAGGGCGCCTTTCGGGAGGGGACTGAGGTTAACTGAGGTCATGGGGTGCGGCTCTGGTCCGACAGACTGGTGCCCCATGGGAAAAGGAGGGGCCACCAGCGCTGCACCCACAGAGCGGGAGGACACGGAGGGGGGCCACCTGCGAGCCAGGGAGGGAGCTCTCACCCGACACCCTGATCCTGGACTGCTGGCCCCCAGGCTGTGAGACAATCCACTTCCCGCCCCCCCTGTTTTTATTTTTTTAATCCTCACCCGAGGATTTTTCAATCGATGTTTCTCTCTGTCTTTCTGGCTCTCGTCGTCTCTCTCTAAAACCCATTGATTTTTCAAGAGAGTGGGAAAGAGAGGGATTTTTAGAGAGTGGAAGAGAGAGGGAGAGACAGAGAGAAACATCAATGTGAGAGAAACACATTGATTCGTTGCCTCCTGCACGAGCCCGACCAGGGCCCGGGCTGGGGAGGAGCCTGCAGCCGAGGTACTTACCTTTGACCGGAATCAAACCCGGGACCCTTCGGTCTGCAGGCCAACACTCTATCCACTGAGCCACACCGGCCAGGGCCATTTCCCTTGTTTAAGCCGCCCTGTTTGTGGCCCTCTGTCCTGCTTGCCCAGCTGACTAAGGGGCCGTGGTGGGGGGCTGTTTCCTGCCCAGGAAGGGGGGCAGGGTTTCCCTCTCTTCCCACGTGGCCCCATGTGGGCACCCCTCCTCGGTGTGGGCAGAGGACCCAGGGTACACGCTGGCCTTGAATCTCGGCTCCTCCATTGCTGGCCTCTTTGCGGCCTCCCTGAGCCTCAGTGTCCCCATTGTCCAGGGGAGCGATGGCACCCATGGCACCGTCTGCCAAGGGACCAGGGCTGGCACTGAGCTGGGACCCTGCCCGGCGAGGGCAGCAGGCCGTGTCCGCCCCAACGGTACTCCAGTCCGGCCCTGGCCCCAGCTCCAGGCCCAGCTCCAGCCCCAGCCCCCAGCCCCAGCCCCAGCTCCAGCCCCAGCCCCAACCCCAGCCCCAGCCCCTGCCCCCAGCCCCAGCCCCAGCTCCAGCCTCAGCTCCAGCCCCAGCCCCAGCTCCAGCCCCAGCCCGAGCCCCAGCCCCAGCCCCAGCCCCAGCCCCAGCTCCAGCCCCAGCCCCAGCCCCAGCCCCAGCCCCTGCCCCCAGCCCCAGACCCCAGCCCCAGCTCCAGCTCCAGCTCCAGCTCCAGCCTCAGCTCCAGGCCCAGCACCAGCCCCAGCTCCAGCTCCAGCCCCAGCCCCAGCTCCAGGCCCAGCCCCAGCCCCAGCTCCAGCTCCAGCCCCAGCCCCAGCCCCAGCCCCAGCCCCAGCCCCAGCTCCAGCCTCAGCTCCAGGCCCAGCCCCAGCTCCAGGCCCAGCCCCAGCCCCAGCCCCAGCCCCAGGCCCAGCCCCAGCCCCAGGCCCAGCTCCAGCCCCAGCCCCAGCTCCAGCCTCAGCTCCAGGCCCAGCCCCAGCTCCAGGCCCAGCCCCAGCTCCAGCCCCAGCCCCAGTCCCAGCCCCAGCCCCAGTCCCAGCTCCAGCCCCAGCCCCAGCCCCAGCCCCTGCCCCCAGCCCCCAGCCCCAGCCCCAGCTCCAGCTCCAGCTCCAGCTCCAGCCTCAGCTCCAGGCCCAGCACCAGCCCCAGCTCCAGCTCCAGCCCCAGCCCCAGCTCCAGGCCCAGCCCCAGCCCCAGCTCCAGCTCCAGCCCCAGCCCCAGCTCCAGGCCCAGCCCCAGCCCCAGCTCCAGCTCCAGCCCCAGCCCCAGCCCCAGCCCCAGCCCCAGCCCCAGCTCCAGCCTCAGCTCCAGGCCCAGCCCCAGCCCCAGCCCCAGGCCCAGCCCCAGCCCCAGGCCCAGCCCAGCTCCAGCCCCAGCCCCAGCTCCAGCCTCAGCTCCAGGCCCAGCCCCAGCTCCAGGCCCAGCCCCAGCCCCAGCTCCAGGCCCAGCCCCAGCTCCAGCCCCAGCCCCAGTCCCAGCTCCAGCCCCAGCCCCAGCCCCAGCCCCAGCCCCAGCCCCAGCCCCCAGCCCCAGCCCCAGCCCCAGCCCCAGCTCCAGCTCCAGCTCCAGCCTCAGCTCCAGGCCCAGCACCAGCCCCAGCTCCAGCTCCAGCTCCAGCCCCAGCCCCAGCTCCAGCCCAGCCCCAGCCCCAGCTCCAGCTCCAGCCCAGCCCCAGCCCCCCAGCCCCAGCCCCAGCCCAGCCCCAGCTCCAGCCTCAGCTCCAGGCCCAGCCCCAGCTCCAGGTCCAGCCCCAGCCCCAGCCCCAGCCCCAGCCCCAGGCCCAGCCCCAGCCCCAGCCCCAGCCCCAGCCCCAGCCCCAGCTCCAGCCTCAGCTCCAGGCCCAGCCCCAGCTCCAGGCCCAGCCCCAGCCCCAGCCCCAGCTCCAGGCCCAGCTCCAGCCCCAGCCCCAGCCCCAGCCCCAGCTCCAGCTCCAGATCCAGGGCCAGCTCCAGCCCCAGCCCCAGCCCCAGCTCCAGGCCCAGCTCCAGCTCCAGCTCCAGGCCCAGCCCCAGCCCCAGCCCCAGCCCCAGCTCCAGCTCCAGCCCCAGCCCCAGACCCAGCCCCAGCCCCAGCCCCAGCTCCAGCTCCAGCCCCAGCTCCAGCTCCAGCCCCAGCTCCAGGCCCAGCTCCACTCCAGGCCCCCGCAGAGGCCGGGGAGGACCGGCTCTGGGTCTGGGAGCTCATCCCTCATCACGGTCCAGGGGGGCAGGCATTTTGGAATTTTCCCATTTTGGGGGACAGAGCGCAAACGTTGCCCCAGGAGAGCTTTGAGGCTCCTGGTAGCCCGTTCCTGCCTCAGTTTCCAGAAGGGGCGTTTACTCCCCAATGAGGCCGAGCATTAGGGCAAGGGCGGAGCAAAAGAGCTGCTCTCCCCGGGTCGGTGGGACTCCAGCTCAGGGCCCCGTCCGCAGGCTTCCCAGGCTGGGGTGCTGCCTGGGGCTCCCGCTGGCCCCTCGCTGGCGCCCGGCCCACAGGGCTTCCATCTCTCCACCCAGGCCCTCAGCTGGTCCTGACCCTTGACCCCGGCGGGACTCCTGCTGCGGCTCCTGCTGCAGGCTGCGGCCAGGGTCTGGGTGGAGGTTTGAGAGCCACCAGCCCGGCAGGCGCGGGTGCTGCAGAGGCTGCGGCCCGGGGCCTTTCCCGTGACCGCCCTCGGAGCGCAGAGCAGCGGGCAGCGGCTGCCCTCTCCCAGCGGCGGACAAATAAACGCGTGGATTAGAGCCGCAGCTCGGGGAGGCGGCGCGGGCTGTGTTTGTGCGCTGGGTGGGAGAGATTGCGCTACATTTAATTATAATTTAAGTGTAAAATATGCCTCTTTGGCGGCAGCTTCGCGCTTCGTGCTAATTACTCCGCCGCGCGCTCCCAATCACCCCCGGACGGCGCCTCATGCGCCAAGAGCGGTTAATTTATAGCCGGTAATGCGCTAACACAATATTTAAAGTCATTGTGCCCAACGCGGCTTTCAAGGAGGGACTGAGATAATTATTTAAAGACCATTTCATCACGGAGGGTCACCCAGCTATTCCCCGCGCTCGGAGCGGGCACCTGGCCTTCACCCCCCCGGCCCGTCACTCATTCCCAGCCGCCGGCTCGGCTCCGAGCGCCCTCACGGGGCTTCGATGACACTGGGTGACGTGGGTCCTCGCCGGGAGGGGCACCCCTGGCAGAGGGACGCGCCCGCTGCTCCTCGTTAAGTCAGGGCCGGATGGTGGCCACGTGGGAGGCTGGAAGCCGAGGCCGGTTGCAGAAGACGTTTCGCCACCCGCCTGCCCTCCGTCTGGGGGGAGGGCTGTGACTGCAGGATGCCGAGGGGGCGCCCCGGTGTGCCATTGCCCGAGCAGCGACTCTACTTTCACGGATCAACGTTGTGGGAAGGGATTGCTCCCGTCATCGTGGGAAATCCACGCGCAGTCCCACCCACCACAGGCGCACCATTCTGACGCAGAGGCCGCGGGATGGGCTTGGAAGGCGGAGGCAGGGGCCGGGGCGGAGGAGGGCGGCTCCGAAGGGGCGGGGCGGGGAGAAGGAAGCTGCTTGCTCAGTGCCAATGCCTGGACCCCGAGGGGCTCCTCAGGGCGCAGCCCCAGGCCAGGCCGTCGTGGGGCCTGACGAGGGGCGTGGCTAGCCTCCCGGATGACCTGGGCTCTGGGGTCGGCGGGAGCTGGACTCCACCTTGCCTCTCACCTGGTTGGCGACCTTGGGAATCTCTGCTGCAGCCGGGAACCCTGACCTCGCCCACACTGCTGAGGGGACGCAGGAGCGCCCGGTGGCCCAGGAGAGGAGGGTGTCCCCAGCGAGGAGGGTGGATTGGGGTGGTCGGGAGCCTGCAGTCCCCTGGGAGTTCAGGGAGGGCACTCGGTCCTCAGAGTGGCTCCTCGGCCGACCTGCGCACAGTGGGGCAGCAAATGCCCATGGCAGGACCCGCGGCCACCCTCGGGCTGCCCCATCACGGTACGATGCCCGGGTGGTCGCGTTACTGTCTGGCTCTTTTTTCTTTTTTAAATATTTCTTCACTGATTTCCGAGAGGAAGGGAGTGGGAGAGAGAGAGAGAGAAACATCCATGATGAGAGAGAATCATGGATCGGCTGCCTCCTGCATGCCCCACACTGGGGATCGAGCCCACAACCCGGGCCTGTGCCCTGACCGGGAATCGAACCGTGACCTCCTGGTTCATAGGTCGGCGCTCAACCCCTGAGCCGCGCCGGGCGGGCCCCTGTCTGGCTCTTGTGTGCAACCCCGGTGCTGGTCTCTGTCAATTCTTCAATGAGGAACGGAAAGGGGCGGGGGGCAGGACGGATGGGTCCTGGCGTCAGGCCGTTTGGTGAGTGGGGGGCCGAGAAGATGTGGCCTTTTAGGGTCTGCGTTCCCTGGATGGAGGACCCCCCAGCCCAATGTCAGCTCCTGTGGAGGGCGGAGCAGGGTAAGGGGCCCCCACTCCTCAGGCCCCTCGGGGCGAGTTCACAGCCCTGGCCGGAGAGGGGCCGATGGGACCCACAGCTGGGCCGCGTCCATGCGTCTTCGGCAAAGAGCCTCCTAAAGGGCTCCGACTGGAAATCAATGCTTTAAAGCTGAAATCAATGACAATAACGGATATTAATCCTGATGACCCTTTCTTACTGCGCTTCGCAGCTGGGGGGGTTGTGTTTGAGGGTTAGGGGGCGCTCCGCAGTGCGGCAGGGGCGGGGCCGGCAGCCCTGCGCCTGGGGCTGAACGCTCAGGTCTCTCCCCCCACGTTCCCCATGTGCCGGGGCCATCGCTGTGCACGTGTGGGCAGGGGAGCCGGGGACCTGGGTGGCTTAGGGTGGGTGCTGCGGAGGGAGGCGGGCGGGGCGCTGCCCGGGCCTGCATGCTGGGGTGCGGCTCCCACGCGGCGCACAGACGGTGGCCCTGGCTCGCCTGCGTCCCTCTCCTGGGCCTGAGTTCTGGTTTCCTCGGAAGCTTCTGGAAGGTGTGGCACAGTGCCCTGCAGAGAGGACGTCGCATTCGCAGCAGAAGCACTGCGGCGCGGACCAGGTCTCCTCCGGCATTGTCTGGACCACAGCCCAGGCTGAGCTGTGGGTGAGGAGGGGCCAGGTTAGGGTACAGAGGGAGCGGGCACCCCACTTCCCAAGCCTCAGGGTTCACTGTCCACCGAGCAGGCAGGAGGCCTGGGTTCCAGATGACGTGCCATCCCCACCTCTGGGCCCCCTTGTTCCCATCTGTGGGGTGGGGCTGGGGGCAGGGTCTGGGGGCACAGCCCCGGATGCCCTCCATGGCTCTGGCTGCGCTGGCTGGGGCTCCCCACACCCAGACCCGGCCGCCCTGGCCGCCCCGGCTCCTGCCTGCCTGCCCCCCTCCTCGTGGAGCTGCCGATGGGCTGTTTGCCTGCTGCCCATCGCCGTGACGTGGACAAACAGACTGAGGACAGACGGCAGGGAGAGGAGATAAGGCTGGGCCAGGGACCAAAGGTGAGGATGCTCCCCTCCCTCACCTCCTGCCAGGTTATCGCTGACCCTGAACCCTGTCTGCCTTTGCCCGGGGCAGGGACGCCCGGCCACGAGTTCTGGAAGGCTCTGATCTCAGCTCCGGGAATCCCGTGGGGCAGCTGGCCGCTGGAGAGACACAGTGAATGCAAACATGAAGATGGCACACCAACAGCCACTTGTGTATCTGCCTGCTCGCCCGCCCCGCTCCCCCCCGCCCCGGCCGCGGGCCTCACAGCGCATTGAATTGTTACCCCATTTTACAGACCAGAACACCGAGGCCAGAGCTCGGGCACTGTTAGGACTATGTGGGGGCAGGGAGCTTAATTCACGTCGCTCTGATTCTGGGATCCACGGGCCCAAGCCCAGACCTGGTGGCGGGCTGGGGCGGGCGGGCTGGGGGGGCGGAGGACCCGGCGGCAGGCAGGTCTGGGCCGCATTCTGCTCTCTGTTCCTCTGGGGCCTCGTGTCGGAGCTGCAGTGGACTTTTCCGTGCGGCCAGGACAGGACGTTCTGTCTAATGAGACTCGGAGCAGCCGCCGCCGTCCTCAGGACCGCTCTGAGCCTCCATGCGGGCCCGTGACTGCCTGCGCCCGCCCGCCTTCTCCCTCCGGGTGGACCCCCGGGGACAGCGCAGGGGAAGGCGGCCTCCTCCGGTTCCTCCCCGACTGGGAGCTCCGAGCCCCGCACACGGCTGAGCCCGGGCGGCTGGAGATTCAGGGCATGTGACCCACAGGTTGGAGCACGCCGTGGGGCCGGTGGTCAGAGCAGACCCAGCTCCAGCACCACTGGCAAGGCCACGGGACTGGCCTGGGCCTCAGTCTCCTAATCTTTAAAATGGGTGCGGTGGCCTTTCCCCAGCAGAGCTATTCAGGGTTAGCGGTGCTGACCCAGCAGCTCAGGGGCCTGCGGGGGTCCAGGGTGCTGGGTGCTGTTCCACGTCCCTTGCTGGCCTTCCGTGTTTCATGGGTTGCAGAGGAGGTTTGCTGGGGATGCTGGCTTCTTAACGCCCCACGATGACCCTCAATCAGGGTGCTGGTGGGGAGGGTAACAATTCTGGGGTGTGCTCTACAGTCCCCGGGGGGCAGAGCCTTCTCTGCTCCCCACTGTGCTTCCAGGAGCAGCTGCCTGCAGGTCTGCTTTAAGCGGGGGGGCCCTGGCTAAGAAAGAGGGTTGCTGGGTTACCCCCGACACCCACAGGAGAGGCGAGACACAGACCAACCCAGGAAGTGTGACTCTGCTGGGGGCAGGGGGCTGGGGGGCTGCCTGGAGGAGGCGCCTTTGAGCACAGACTAGGAACAGCTGAGGTGGGGAAGTCAGAGTGGGGCTCTGTGCTCCCGAGGTCCCCCCACTGTACCCCGCAGCCCCAAGAGCTGGTGAGCCAGCAAGGCCCTTCGCCCCAGCCCTTGGACCGCCCAGCCGAGACCCGGGTGGACAGAGGGGAGGCGGCGGCCCGGCTGATGCCTGATGGCTTCTGGGTCGGTGATGCTGAACTCTCTTATTTGTGCAGAATTAATGTCGTGTCATTAGCGCTTGGAAACGCTCTTGCGGGTTAAACATTAAGCGGTGTGTGCTCGGAAACACGGGCTCCGGTGCCCAGCTCCGGCTGACGGTCAAGGCCATGGGCCTGGGTCTGGGCTTTAGTGTTCTTGACAGACAGGCTTGCTAAGGGCCATCACCGACGGGTGGTGACCCAGAGCCCCACCTGCCAGGGTCTCTGATGGGCCCAGGGATCGGCCAGTCCCTCGAAGAAACGCCCAATGCCCCCGGGGGGCTGGGAACCCCTCAGGAGGTGGCGGTGGGTGGGTGGGTGGATGACGGGCAGTAGGGTGGACGGGTGGGTGGGTGGACGATCTGGTGGTAGGTGGGTGAGGGCTTGGGTGCCTGGATGGGCCTTGGATCCACCATCTCAGTCCACATCCGGATCCCATGCTTGAGCCCCTCTGTGGGTGGGTGGACAAATGCCCTTTGGCCTTGCTGGACCCCAGGCCCTCTGCACCCTGTCCTCGGGTGCAACCTTGCAGATGAGGTGTGTGGGGGTCTGGGGATCCTCCTTCCCCGGGGGGTTGGGTGCAGGGGGCACTCCCTGCCCTAAAAGTCGGCCTGAGAAGGGGTGTAACCCTCAGGCTTCAGGACCTGGAGGTGGGGGTCCCTGGGGGAGTCGGCAGGTGTGTGCCGGCCGGAGCTGCCCTTCCCGCAGAGGCGGGCTCGGGGCGGCTTCCCTCGGAGCCGTCGTGGCCCGCCTCACCGCCCCCGCCCCCGCCCCCGCCGTTCCTTCCAGCCGGGCAGGCCGTCCTCCGGGCCCCTCCGGTCCCGCTCTCTCTCCCACGGGTCAGGGCCCCTGGACCGGCGCTGGCTGGCGTCCACACCAGTGGCCGGCCTTGGCCTTGCCAGGGGAGGCCGGGGGTCACGAAGCGGCGCGTGGACGAGATGATGGGACTTTGGCTGTTCGGGAAGAGCAGGACTGTTTGTCCACTAGCTGGGCCCCAGCTGTCCACGTGGAGGTGACCGTGGCCTGGCACGGGAGCAGGAACTCGTGGGAGGGGGTTCGAAGCAGGGACGAGAGCAGAGGCTTTGGCGTTGGACTGGGTCTGTCCTGGCTGCCGCCGCCGACCGCAGGTGGCGTGGCCGGGAGCTGGGCGCAGCTGCCCCGCTGGAGGTGGGCCTGACGCGGCGCTGAGCCAGCGCCCAGGCCGCTGTTATCAGCACGTTGTGTGTGTGTGTGTTTAAACTATCTTTCCATTACAGTGGACACACAGTATTATATTAGTTTCGGGTGCACAACACAGGGATCAGACCTTTACGTTAGACCTCAGGAAGGGATCACCTGGCACGCCGGGCATCCCCACGGCATCGGGAGCGCCAGGCCAGGGCCGAGGTCAGCCGCTCATCCTGGCCTTGGCCTCCGGCACCTCCCACGTGTCCGAGTGGTGGCTGGATCCCTCCGCTTGACGCTGCAGTCGAAGAGGAGGCAGTGTGCCCCGTGGACGGCCGGTCCGTCGGCCGCCCTGCCCCTGCCCTGCGCAGCCTGAGGGCTCGGGCCACAGTGGGACCACTCTGAGGAGGCGGTGACAGTGCGTGTGGGCATCCGTGGAATGATAGGGATCAGCACGTGGAAAAGTCTACTAGCGTCGGCCGGTGTGGCTCAGTGGTTGAGCGTTGACCTATGAACCAGGAGGTCATGGTTTGATTCTGGGTTGCAGGCTCCATCCCCAGTAGGGGGTGTGCAGGGGGCAGCTGATCAATGATTCTCTCATCATTGATGTTTCTATCTCTCTCTCCCTCTCCCTTCCTTTCTGAAATCAATAAAAAAAATATATTTTTAAAAAAAGCAGCAGTGCTGGCTAGAACCCAGCGTGGCCAGCTCTGAGCTGTGTGGCCCTGCACGGGCTACCCCCATCTCTGAGTTGCGTCCTTCTAAGCGGCGCGGGAATTCGTGATGCCGGTGCCAGGCCCGGGAGGGCTGGGGCCCAGGACAGACCCCAACATCAGGATTCAAGAACGTGCGTGCACCTGTGTGTGAGCACGTGTGTGAGAGAGGTGTGTCAGAGGGATCCAGACGCACATGGAGGGAGTAAGAAGGAAGTGGCTGGAGAACATGCTCACACTGGCTTTGATAGGGAGTGAGCCCCCTATGGCTGGTGGCAATCAAGCAGAGGTGTGACGGCCACCTCTCAGAGGGGCTCTGTTCCATTCACGGAGGCCACGAAACGGTCTCTGACCCCACAGCCTTACCATTGACCCGGGAGCCTGGCGTGGGCAGGCCCACCCTGGCCGACCCGGCCTCCTCCCGCCTCGGGCCTCTGTCCCCTCTGGGGAAACCTGACCCTTGGTGGTTTGAAAGATGAGAGGAACTTGGTTTGGATGTTTTGAAGAAGTGGCTTTTTATCAGAAAGCCCTCTGGGAGCCGGGCCGCCACCAGTGAAACTGTATCTGTTGTTTCAAGGAGGAGAGAACGGGAGGGATGCTTACTGAGATTTATGGCTTCCCCGGAGCCTAATTGCCTCGGAATCTCTTTAACAGTCGGGCTAAGTGGGGCTAAGACAGACCACGGAGCCGGAGCCGAGTGGCAGCTCGTGCTCTCTTCCCGCTTCCTCACCTCCCGCTCCCTCACCCATGTCCCCTCCCCTTCCCCCCCTCCCCAGCATCCTGGATGCCCCCAGGCAGGTGTGTGAAGCTGCTGGCGCTCCAGCTTCTGGATGGTTGGTGCCCCTGTTGCTGTTGGTCAGGGGACCCAGGGGCAGGGGCAGGGGCAGGGGCAGTGGCCGCCCTGGCAGACAGCAGGGCAGGGCTGGGCTTCCCGCCAGGTGGCCCTGCAGTGTCTGAGCTCCCGAGCCTCCAGGGCTGGGCGACAGCGTCCACACCAGCCCAGCACTGCATTCAGCAGGTGCTCAACCCATGCCGACGAGCTGCCCTGTGGAGGCAGGTGTGGGGCCCTGGGCGTGGCTCAGGTCCAACAAGGAAGAGCGTCCTAACCAGCTGCCCCCGTGGGAGTGAGGTGCCCGTCTCTGGAGGCATGCAAGGGAAGCCGCGCAACCTGTGGTGAGGAGGTGGGAGGGAAACCTTCTGCCTCGAGGTGAGGCCCATCCAGAGCCAACAACGGGGCCCAGCCGGCTGCCTCGCCCCCGCCTCCCCGCTGCTCATGGGCGGGCAGCTCGAGAGGCCTCCCAGCACCCCCACTCCCTCTGCCTTCGGTTCCTGGTCTGTGGGGGCCTCAGTGGGCAGGTTGCAGGGCAGGTCCACATTGGGGGTGGGGGTGGGGCTGGTGCCGAGGTGCCTGGCAGCCCCGAGGGGTGCTGAGGCCGGTGCACCTCCTCTCTGAGGCCATGTCCCTGGAGATAAGGGTGGACAGGGCTGGGGGCCCGACAGACCCCCAGACGGCGGAGTCATGCTCGTGCCAGGCCTGCTGGGCTGCTCGTGCATGCAGAGGTGGCCTGGGGATGGGGGCATCTCAGAGGACCCTGCACAGGGGGCTGGGGTGGGGGTTCCTCAGAGGGCATCCGACCCCCACCCAGCCTCCGCGGGCACGTAGAAGAGCCGGCCAGGTCCAGGGCGGGGTGGGGCAGAGCTCCTGTGTCCTGACACGGCGCTGGGCACCGCATGTCCCAACGCCTGCGCCGAAGGCGGGGCCCTGGCCGGGCGCCCAGCTCCTCACGGCCTCTGAGGGTGAGGCTCCTCCCTGGCCTCTCCCTGGTGGTGGAGGCGGCTCGCTGCCCCACCCCGGTGGGCTGAGCCTGGGCGGCTGGGGCTGGTGGAGGTGAGTGAGGGCAGGCCGTCTGCAGGCTCCTGAGCCTGTGGCTCCCTCCTGCTCGGGCGACCTGCCCCTGGTGGGGAGCAGGAAATGTGGGAGCAGACCCCGAACCCAGCCCCCCAGGACCACCCCTACCCACAGACCCATGGCCCAGGACACCCCTGTTAGGTGTTTAACTGAGTTTTGGGGTGGTTTGTTACACAGCAAAAACTGACGGATACGGAACAGTATTTGTACACGGACTGCTGTTTTCATTCAACGCTGCCAATGAAGACGCTGAGGCTCAGAGAGGCCAGCCCCGCCCCTGAGGTCACCCAGCAGCCTGGCCTCCAGGCCTGTGCTCTCCACTGCGGCGCCCGGTACCACTCCGCCCTCCGCCCTGGGGCCTCGGGGAGCCCCGCCCCATGCTGCTGGGCACCCATCATCAGCCCGGTGTGTCAGCCTACCTCGCCGGGAGGGCCGGCCGCGGTCCTGGCTCCTGGTTCCGAACGTGAGGTGCTGACTCAGGAGAACGGCCCCTCCCGCGCAGTCACCCTGTCCAGGGGCCTGGGCCACCCTGAGGGCCTCTCGGAGGGACACTGTGTGGTCTGCCCCCCACCGCCCCAGTGACAGTGTCCAGGCTGGCCCCCCCAGCACGGAGGGGTCCAGCGAGGGAGGGGCAAGGTCTCTGGAGGTAGCAGCTCCCAGGACCCCGAAGGCCCTGCTCCTCCCCCAGGGGTGGTGCATCAGCCCAGCACCCTGGCCCCCCACCTGCCTCCAGGTGCCATGGCCCTCGGCTGGGGAGGGTGCAGGGAGGGGCTGGGAGGCCCGGCTCTCCCTCGAAGCCCAAGTCACCCCCCCTCTCGGGATCTTGGCCTGCCCTGGGTCTCGGGGTCAAGGTTCCTTGATTGGGGCCTGCACCTTCCCAAGCCCGGGGCACGGTCATGACCTGAGGACTCGGCCGGAGGGGTGGTGGGGAAACCCTGGACTGGACAGTGGCCGGGCCCCGGGACCAGGCAACCCAGCCACAGGGACTCGGGGACAGCGCAGGTGGGGACCCTGCAAGTCCCAGCGTCCCCAGGTGCTTGCTGAGCGAGACTACCCCTGCTCCCCGCAGCCCCCCAAGCCCAGAGCTCATGGCCTAGTGGGACCTGGGAGACACGGCTTTGCACCAAATGTGTACACACATGCACACGCGTGCTCTGGGGCCCAGAGGGGGGCGGGGCTCTGAGCTCGAGAGAGGGTCGGGCCGAGTGACCAGGCCGAGCCGGGGTCAGGGCAGGGCTGGTCCTAAGATGACCACAGCACCCCGCAGGCTGAACGCCGGGCTCTGCCACCCACGTGTCCGGCCAAGTCCTGTGGCTCTGGCCTTGCTTTGCCCACTGCCTGGCCCTGCCCACCCCCTGCCTCCGCCGGTTCTGCCCGGTGCTGTGTGCCCGGTGCTGTGTGGGGATCGCCATTCCATCCACGTGTCTATGGGGCGCCTGCTCATGCCCAGCCCTGCACGGGTGCAGGAAGGATGGGGGACAGGTGATGAGAGTGGCCGGTCTGGGGCCAGGGCCAGGGTCAGGGCCAGGGCCAGGGCCAGCCTGGCCTCCTGGGATCTCAGCTCTCACGCTGGCCAGGAGGACGGGGCGCGGGCGAACACAGACCTCGGGGGGCGGGGGGCGCAGGATGTCGGGGGAGAGGGGAGAGGAGTCAGGGCTGGGGCCGCAGGGACGTGGAGGGACTGACCTGAGAGCTGGGTGCCGCTCATGGAGGGTGAGTGGCGTCTGCAGCCACACGTGCATGTGTGTGCGGATGTGCGTGTGTGCATGTGTGTGAGCACGGGTGTGCGTCGTGCGCAATTTGCACAATGCACAGGCCGCCTCTCAGGAAGCGGGTGCTCTATAGAAATCGCAATCGGCGGCCCCGACAATGTCCGCCTCATTAGTGTGTTTTGAAGGGGAAATGAAGGAAAATTACAGCTCATCCGAGAGCCGGTTGTACGTGCTCCGCTTCCTCATGGGCTCCGGAGGGGCCGCCCAGTTCCAGCAGAGCCTGAGCCCAGACCGGTCCCGGCCAGAGGAGCGGGAACGAGCCCACAGGGCCCGGGTCGGGGGGACGCCCAGGACAAGGGCAGGCGGGGGTCATACCCGCCCTGGGTGCTGGGCACGGTGCTGGGCACAGGGTGCGGTGGGAGCAAGCCAAGGGCCCTCTTCTCGCGGACTTTATGATTCGGGACCCATGGCCCCCAGCAACGTGGTCCGGCAGAGAGAGAACCAGGGCCCCCTGGAGACCTGGGTTCGAGTCCCGGCTCTGCTCTGCTCCCTGCCCGAGCAGCCTGACCCGGCGGCCTTCCCTTAACATTTGTGAAAAGGTGGTGCGGCCTCTGAACCCGATGAAACGCTGACCACGAAAGGGCTGAGTGAAGTGTCAGTCCTGCCCGGGAGTGCTCAGTGGTTAGAACGCCGGCCTGTGGACTGAAAAGTCGTGGGTTTGACTCCGGGTCAAGGGCACGTACCTTGGTTGCAGGTTCAACCCACAACCCACGCGGGGCGCATGCAGGAGACAACCAATGGATGTTTCTCTCACATCAATGTTTCTCTCTCTCTCTCTCCCCCCTCCTTCCACTTTCTCTAAAAATCAATGGGAAAATATCCTCTGGTGAGATTAACGAAGTAAAAATAAAGTGGAGTGTCGGTCCTGGGGGGCGTGGCCGTGCCACCTCACGGGGTCCTGGCAGCCCGCTGTCCTGGTCCTGTCTCCCCTGACCTCCTGGTTCATAGCTCGACGCTCAACCACTGAGCCGCACAGGCTGGGCCCTGTCCAGGGTTAAGGGAACTGGCACCGTGGCCCCGGGCGGTGAGGGAGGAGGAGGTGCCGGCCTGCACTGCCCCCCTGGGAAAGCGGACTGGCTTGAGCTGCTCTGGGGGGCTTCCTGCAGAGCTGGGGACCCAGGCGCTGGAGACCCCAAGCTCCCATTCCCTCTGTGGCTCCTTCTGCCCGCATCTTTGGGCACCGCCCCCACCCTCGGGCAGCTATGGTGCAGTGGCCAGCATGCCCACTGCCTGGTCTTGCCTATTCCCTGCCTCTGCCGGTTCTGCCCGGTGCTGTGTGCCCGGTGCTGTGTGCCCACTGGGTCCGCACAGCTGCCTTTCCGGCTGCTGGCTCCCCCGCCCCCATGTGGGCACCTGGCGGGCACCGCCCCGGCGCAGTCTGAATAGAGCTGCTATAATCATCTTGGCACAAGCCGCCGCTTTCCCTCCTGGTCACGTTATTTCCCTCTTGCCGGGTTTGGCGCCTTCCCTGGCGCGTCTCTTACACCAGAAGCTGGCGGGGCCTCCTGGGGAAGCTGGTGGCCACCCAAGCTCTGCGTCGCGGCCTCTGGCCGCAGAGGAGCCCGTCCCGGGAGCGAGGGGCTTTCACCTGGAGCCCAGCTCTGCCCTGTGCCAGGACCAGACTCAGGGAGGCAGGACCAGCACCCCCATTTCACAGATGCAGAAACTGAGGCTGGGAGGCCCAACACCACAGAGGTGCTGGGAGGAGCCGAATGTGACCTGGGCCCGTCTGACTGGAGGCTGGTGCTCCTTACCAAGGCCCCGCCCTAGGGACCCCCTTCCCCACACACAGTGTCCTGTGTGCACCCCAGGAATCCGCTCCGGCTCCCTGTTTCCTGTCCTGGGAGGAGTGCCTACACCTCCCTGTTCCCACCTGCTGTTCTGTTCCCGGGGAAGTGCAGTCGCCACCAGCCTGTGCCTCCCACAGCCCCATCTCACCGACCCACATGGGGCCACGGGCCTCAGCCAGAGCTAGAAGGATAGGTAGGCAGATGGCTAGATGGACAGATGGACGGGCGGCCGGTGAACGGGCAGCAGGAGGTGCTACAGCAGCCTCGGAAAGGACGCCCTGAATGAGAGACACACGAGGCGTGTCTCAATGGGAGGGGACAGCCCACCTACACCCCACTCCCTGGCCGAGCATCAGCAGGTGGATGGCCGCCCTTGATGGGGTGGCACCCCTGGGAGGATGTGGCATAGCCGGGCTCCTCACCTGTGCCCATGGCAGACATGACTAATCGAGCAGGACTCCCTCTGCTGCTGGGCCTGGCTCTTCACCTGCGCCCATGGCAGACATGACTAATCGAGCAGGACTCCCTTCTGTGCTGGGCCTGGCTCCTGCCCTCCTGCCCATGGCAGACATGACTAATCGAGCAGGACTCCCTCTGCAGCTGGGCCTGGCTCCTGCCCTCCTGTGCCCATGGCAGACATGACTAATCGAGCAGGACTCCCTCTGCAGCTGGGCCTGGCTCCTGCCCTCCTGTGCCCATGGCAGACATGACTAATCGAGCAGGACTTCCTCTGCGGCTGGGCCTGGCTCCTGCCCTCCTGTGCCCATGGCAGACATGACTAATCGAGCAGGACTTCCTCTGCGGCTGGGCCTGGCTCCTGCCCTCCTGTGCCCATGGCAGACATGACTAATCGAGCAGGACTTCCTCTGTGGCTGGGCCTGGCTCCTGCCCTCCTGTGCCCATGGCAGACATGACTAATTGAGCAGGACTCCCTCTGCGGCTGGGCCTGGCTCCTGCCCTCCTGTGCCCATGGCAGACATGACTAATTGAGCAAGACTCCCTCTGCTGCTGGGCCTGGCTCCTCACCTGTGCCCATGGCAGACATGACTAATCGAGCAGGACTCCTTCTGCTGCTGGGCCTGGCTCCTGCCCTCCTGTGCAGCCCATACCAGCTGATGGCAGTTGGCATTGGACACCAGGCTGTCCACCCCAGCTTGAAGTTATCGAAAATGCAGTAAATGAGACCACGATTCGCCACCCCTGCCAGCCTGTGGGTACCACCTGCGCACTGGCTGGGGGCAGCTCAGGCTCCTTCTCTGCTTGTCCCTCCCCTCCCCGCCAGCTTCACTCACAAGACACTTAGAGTTGGGGTGTCTAGGAGCTCAGAGCTTCAGCCCAAAGACTGCAGGCCATCGAGTGGAGGCCACTGTGCTGGGGCAGCCCAGCCACGGCCCCAGGCACCAGGTGGAGGTGTTCAAACCCCCGGGCCTCAGCGATCTCGGGTTCCGGGTCCCATCTCCAATGGGAGTGCCAGTGGGGTGGGGGCCTGGAGGCCTGCATTGTCCACGAGCAGGGGCAGGGCCCTGGGAGTGGCCACGTGGCTGGCTGTGCAAGTCCACCCCCTCCCGGGGACAGCACTTCCCAAACAGCTCTGCCACCCGCAGACGCGCTGGGTGCTCGGCTGGCCCACAGACCCTCGCTGCGTCTCCCATGACAGGGCCTCCGCTGTCCCCCGGCCTGAATCCTGGCTCTGCCCCCGGAGCTGTGTGACTCTGGGCAGTTGCTCGGCCTCTCTGGGCCGCGTTTCCTTTTCCGTGAGATGCAGTCACCCACCTGCCGCAGGGGATGCAGAATCCGTGGGAGGAGCGGAAGCGGAGGCCCAGGCCCTGCGTGGCGGCCACTTGCCCCAGGACGCGGGGCCAGAGCCGCCTCGGAGGTGGGCTGGAGAGGGAAGGGGGCCGAGTGTGGGTGCTGGCCCGGCGCTGGCTGGGGGGTGCTGCTCTCCATGGCAGGAGGACGGCAGCCAGCAAGCAGACCTCCCTACAGACACGCTCTGTGCTCCGAGCCGCCCGCCACCTCCCAGGTCGCCCCCCCCCCCCCCCGCCTGCCCCGCAGCTTCATGAATGCCACCTCCGCCCGCCAGGCTCCGGGCCACACACAGCCCGCGCTTCCCCTGAAAGTCAACAGACCCGTTTTAGCAAACGTGGAAGCCACAGAAAAGCAGAAAGGTGTAAACAGTGAGCAAGGCCCTCCTCGCCCTGCCTCCCCTCCTCCTCTTCCCCCTGCCTCCCCTTCCTTCCCTCTGTCTCCCCCTCCTCCCCCCTGCCTCCCCGCCTCCCCTCCTCCCCCTGCCTCCCCTTCCTCCTCCTTTCCTCCCCTCCTCTCCCTCTTCCCCTCCTCCCCCTGCCTCCCCCTCCTCCCCTGTCTTCCCCCTCCTCTCCCCTGCCTCCCCTCCCCTTCCCCCTGCCTCCCCTCCTCTCGCCTGCTGCCCCCTCCTCTCCCCCTCCAGGCGACTTGACCTCTGGATTATTCCTTCCTGGCTCCTCTTCCTCTCACGATCCCAGTGCAGGTCCCAGGTCCTTCCCCTGCACCCCTGCACCCCTGCACCCCTGCACCCGGTGCCTGGCCGGGGGCACTCTGTTCTCACGGCCACCTGTCACCTGGGTCCTGTTAGGGTGCTCATTTCTCGGGTGGGGAAACCAAGGCGCCAGGAGGCCCAATGGCCCAGGGGCTGCACCTGGTGAACCCCAAGTGTGAACCCAGGCCTGCCTGACCCGGCGGCCTCTCGGCTGCGATGGACTGCATGGATGCGGGAGCGTGAGGGTGCACACAGCGCAGGGGGGGAGGCAGTGCGTCTCCCAGAGCCGCGATGGGGCGGCGGGTGAGCGGGAGGGGGGGGTCTCAGAGTCAGCGACTGGGACCCGGGGTGCAGGGTGAGTGGAGGGTAGTGTGGGGGTGCAGTGTGAGTGGAGGGTAGCGCGGGGGTGCGGGGTGAGTGGAGGGTAGCGTGGGGGTGCGGGGTGAGTGGAGGGTAGCGTGGGGGTGCGGGGTGAGTGGAGGGTAGCGTGGGGGTGCGGGGTGAGTGGAGGGTAGTGTGGGGGTGCAGGGTGAGTGGAGGGTAGCGCGGGGGTGCGGGGTGAGTGGAGGGTAGCGTGGGGGTGCGGGGTGAGTGGAGGGTAGCGTGGGGGTGCGGGGTGAGTGGAGGGTAGCACGGGGGTGCAGGGTGAGTGGAGGGTAGCACGGGGGGGGTGCGGGGTGAGTGGAGGGTAGCACGGGGGTGCGGGGTGAGTGGAGGGTAGCACGGGGGTGCAGGGTGAGTGGAGGGTAGCACGGGGGTGCGGGGTGAGTGGAGGGTAGCGTGGGGGTGCGGGGTGCGTGGAGGTGTAGCGCCGTGTCACCTGCCTGGGTCTAGAGTGGGCGCCGCGGGCTGGGGCGTCTGTCCCGGTTCCCCTTGTTCTGCATCTGGCCAGGCGGCGGCGGCGGCTGGGCTCGGAGCTCCCACGCAGACCACCCCACGCCCGTGGGCTCACGGCCCAGACTCACCGTCCCGCTGTCGGCCTGCACCCCCGCCCCAGCCTGTCCCGTGGGCCCCGCAGGTGACCGTCCTCAGGAAATGATTTCCCTTCCTCCCCGCAGCTTGGAGTGGGGGAAGGGGGGTGTGTGTGTGGCCAGAGGGGGCAGGTGCGCGCACACCCCCGCCCGTCGCTCTCCCCACAGCCGGGCCGGGGGGACAGGAGGCCGGAGCCGGCACACAGGGACCCTCACGCGGGCAGGCCTGACGGAGACGGATCTGCGGGCCCAGGGGCTGGAGGGAATATTACATTATGAAAACAAATCACTCCGCTGATTGGAATTTAATTACGTCCCTTTTATCTTGGTGACAGTCACGCACCTGGGCTCGCGCTGGCTGAGGGGCCTGAGCCCCTGGGGATCAATGAAGCCGTGCCCCCCCGCACCCCCCCCCCCCGAGGAGGCCCAGCCGCCCCTCCCCCTCTGCGGACGCAGACAAAGGGCTTCCCGCAGCAGCACTGGAGTCGCCGGGGTCTCGGAGGGAGGGTGGTCGGGACGGCCGGCTCTGCCCAAGCAAACAGGAGGGCAAACAGCCCGCCAGACTCCGGGCGAGCGCCACGCGGGAGCCCGAGCCCGCCGCTCTCCGCCGCCCCGTCACCTCGGGCGGCACTGAGGGCTCAGCCTGCAGCGGACCCGGGATCACAGGCGGCCTCCGGGCTGGCCGTCGGGCACCACGGGTGGGGCAGGACAGGGCAGTGGGGTGGGCGGCGCAGGGGCGGCTTCGGGGCCTCCGGGAGCTGGGCCAACAGCAGCCAGGGCCCCGGCTGAGAGCAGACTCCTGCTCTGGCACCTTCCAGGGCGAGCACCCCGGCTCTCCGGGGCGGCTTTGATGGAGACACGTTGGCCTGGGAGTTCCCTGCGCAGCCGGCCTTGTTCCCAGCCCCGGGTACGGTCCGGCCCGGCCCCGAGTGCTGACCACGGCTTTGGCCACGGCCTGGTCTGGGTCCTCAGGGAGCAGCTGGTCCCTGGGCAGGTCCTTGCGCCTTCGGGGTCCCAGCCTCCTCCTCTGGAGACGGGCGAGGACCGGGCCGGCCCAGGGCTGGCAGGAGGCTCCGGGGATGCTGGCGTGTGTTCAGCTGTGGGACGAACCCGTGGACCTGCCACGCCACGGGGGCCGCGTTGTGGTGGTTTACAGCCGTGGTCGGCAAACGGCGGCTCGCGAGCCACATGCGGCTCTTTGGCCCCTTGAGTGTGGCTCTGCCACAAAATACCACGTGCGGGCGCGCACGTACAGTGCGATTGAAACTTCGTGGCCCATGCGCAGAGTCGGGTTTTGGCCTGGGCGAGTCTATTTTGAAGAAGTGGCGTTAGAACACTCGAGGGGCCAAAGAGCCGCAAGTGGCTCGCGAGTCGCCGTTTGCCGACCACTGGTTTACAGCACTGACTCACCGAGTCCTCCGGCGAGCCTTGCGGGGTCAGCAGGCGGTTCCACTGTGCGCATGGGAAACCGAGGCACAGAGCGGTGACATCACCCGCCCAAGGCCGTGCAGCCGCTCAGTGTCAGAGGCAGGCGGGGCCGGGAGCAGCCCGGTGTCTGCCGTCCGGGGCGGCCTGTGGGCATCGGGCTGAGCGCAGGCGTCTCCTGCGGGCCGCGAGCTAGCTCTGTTTTACGTGACGATGGTCAGTCACCAGCTGAGCTTTCTCTCCGCCTGGCAGCGTGGGGTGGGCATGGGGTGAGCGTGGGTGGGCGTGGGGTGAGGGTGGGGTGGGCGTGGGGTGAATGCTGAAGAAGCCTGGATCTGGGATGGAGATGATGGCTTCCACGTCAGGCCCAGGGCGTGGCTGACGCTCCTAGCATGTTTCGGGCCGTGGGGGCTCTCCTGACTCCCTGGGCCCCCATGGGGGGGGCTGCTTAGGGGGCTCCTCTGTCCCTCGGGAGAGAAGCTGGGGCTGGGGGCCCCCAGCTCCCGGGACAGCCTCCGGGGTGGACGCCCCTCACCCTCCCTGCAGGCTGCTGCGGGGCCACACCGTGTGCCTTCCTCTGGCGACCCCGGCAGAATTAATGCCTTTTTATAGACTGGCTGATGGCGCTGAGTCATCACGCCGGGTGATCCATCAGCCGCCGCTGATGGCCAGGGCCGAGAGCGATGTCATTGCTTTGGGGACGGGGACGGGGGGGACTCCGTCCTCCGCCCGGTTCCCGGCAGGGGCTGGCCGTCGCTGTGCGGAGGGGTGGGTGTGTGATTGCTCCCCTGTGTGCATGGGGTGTGTGCGGGAGACGGCGGTGTCCCTGCGATGTGTGCAAGCCTGGGGTGTCCCATCCCAGGGGTGTGCGCATGTGTGTGTACCCGCGTGTGACCAGCACACCCAGGGCTCACGGCGGGGACTTCTCAGGCAGCACACACACACATGGTCCTCACGTGCGGTTGAGTATTTGCACGTGAACCACAGACTCAAGGGGGTTTGAGGCAAAACCCTGAGCTTGTCAGGGACCCCCAGATCTGCTGTCCGCCGCCAGCAGCTCCGAGCGTCAGTCCTGTCCCCGAAGACGGGGAGGATGGCAGAGCTGATGTCACGTGCTGGCCACGGCGGTAATGGAGGCCCAGCCCTCCTTGCACGGGGCCCGTGTCTTCATCCGTGGCTCCATGCACGGAGCGTGTGTGTGTTGGCAGGTGTTGGTTAGGATTCAGCAGAGCAACACGATAGTGTGCGTGTGTGCACGCGTGCGTGTGTGTGCGTGTGTGTGTGTGTGTGTGTGTGAGATGAGGAACTGGCCCACGAGGTTGCAGAGGCTGAGAAGTCCCACGACATTCGCGTGTGACTGGAGACCAGTGTGGCCATGGCATGAACTCCAGTGAGTCTGAGGCCCGAGGGCCGGGAGCCGGTGCCCGCGTCCCGCAGGGAGGGCCTAGCCTGACGCCCCCGCACGCTCTCAGGCACAGGCAGGCTTCTCCGGTCTCCCCTCGGGCCACGGCCCCTGGGCGGCCACGTGCCCCTCCGCTCGCCAGGCGGGGGCCTTTCGGGCCCACTGGGCGGAGGGCTGCGGAGGCTGCGGAGGGTCCCAGCGCCCCCGCTGGTGCCTGCACCCCTGCTCCGGCACGGCCCCTCCCCGCAGTGCCCTCGCTGCAGGCCTGGCCCCGGCCCGCCGCCTTCATCTCCCGCCCTGCGAGGAGGACACAGCGACAGGAGCCCAGCGACAGGTGGAGGCTGACAGCGTGCCCCCTGCCGCCGCCCCCGCCCTCCCGGAGGCCGCCAGGGGACAGGCGTTTACCCGATATGTCGTGTTGATAACGAGCTGGGGGCAGCCTCCGGAACCCTAGCCCTGCCTGGAAACGGAGCTTCCGGATGGTTCTCGGGTGGTTTTCACAGACACCTGATCCCGGGGACCTGGCCGGAGAGTGGCCGGCGCCGGTGGTGGCTGTGGCCTGGAGCCTCGTCTCCGCGACTCCGTGGCGAGGCTGCGCGTGAGACTCCAGCAAACCTCGCTCATCCCCTCCGTCTGGGGAACGACGGAGCAGAGCTGCCATGCTGGGCCCGGGGGGCGGGGGGCAGGGACCTGCCCTCAGGGGTGGAGGCCGGGGTGAGCACCCTTCCGGCTGCTCCCAGCTCTGGCGGCTCCGCTGGCGCCTCTGCCTTCGCGGCCTCTCCCCGCGTCTGTGTCTGTCCTCACAGGCCGACCCCCTGAGGACGCAGTCCTGTCGGGCCAGGCTCACCCGCTCCGGTGCGGCCTCACCCTGACCGACTGCACCTGCAACGCCCCGTGCCCTCCGCGGCCTCGGTCGGGGGTCCTGGCTTAGGCCTCAGCATGGATTTGTGGGGAGGGATCAGCCCAGAACAAGCGAGGTCAAGGGCCAAAGGGCATCGTGTTCCTACAAGGCCTTGCCCCCATCGGGCTCCCAGGGGTGGCCCCTGAGGGGCTGGGGCGGAGACTGTGGGGTTGGCGTCTCCACAGGCCGCGTGGCTCTGGCCGCCGGGGGAGGGAGTGCCCGGCGCCCCTGTGTGGGGGGCATCTGCTTCCAGGTGGATGAGGCCGGGCTGCCCCCGTGACCCACCCTCCCAGGGCAGCTGCCAGGGCCCCATCCCAGGGCAGGACCCGCCTGGGTGGTGTGAGCAGAGCTGGGACCCGCCTGGGAGGTGTGAGCAGAGCTGGAGCGGCGTTAGGGGCAGGACCCGCCTGGGAGGTGTGAGCAGAGCTGGGACCCGCCTGGGAGGTGTGAGCAGAGCTGGGACCCGCCTGGGAGGTGTGAGCAGAGCTGGGACCCGCCTGGGAGGTGTGAGCAGAGCTGGGACCCGCCTGGGAGGTGTGAGCAGAGCTGGGACCCGCCTGGGAGGTGTGAGCAGAGCTGGGACCCGCCTGGGAGGTGTGAGCAGAGCTGGGACCCGCCTGGGAGGTGTGAGCAGAGCTGGAGCGGCGTTAGGGGCAGGACAGCCCCATAGCTGCGTGTCTGCAAGACGGGCATCCGGTTCCCCCGCCCGCAGGTGCAGCGGGAGCCCATGTCTCCGCCCGGCTCTGTGACCCGATGGGGTGCCCAGGCAGCTGTGTTTGAGGGTGCAAACGCCGGCGGAGGAGGGGCAGGGCCCGAGACAGATGCGTGTGTCCCATCAGCGTCTCCCCTTCCCACAGAGCCCCCCATGGCGCCGGGCCTCCCCGGCCAGAGAACAAAGCGCAGCCCCTTTCATCCTCCCCGCGAGGCCCGGAGGGAGGCCGTACAAAGGCTCCCGCAGCCTCGCGCACCCCCCCCCCGCCGCCCCGCCCACCCCCTTCTTCTCTTTATAATGTATTTTAATAGGGTCCCAGCGAGATGGATGGCCCTGGGCAAGGGAGCGGGGCCCTTGGCGTTCGCAGGCCCAGCCTGGAGTCAGGCCCAGGGGGCTGCCTGGAGGAGGTGTCACACCGAGGCTGACAGCAGTGTGCTCACTCCCTACCCCACAGCCCTGGGGCCTCCTGACGGACCCAGTCCCGGCCCCTGGCCTCACCCTAACTCTACACTGTTCACTCCCTGCTCCCACCCCTCCCGGCAAAGAGGTCCTGGGCCCAGCCTGGTGGGGGTGCAGAGGGACCCCCACCCAGTTCCCACCTGGCTGGAAGGAAAGAGATGATCGATCTGCAGTGTCCCCACGAGCCTTGGTTCCCCGCTCGCTGTCCGATCGCTTCTTCACGCAATAATTGCGTCTCACCGGCCAGCTCTTCAGTTTTTCTACGCAGAAGCCGCTGGCCACGTACCACACACCCCACCCCCCCCCGCCCCCCCGTCCCCCGCGTGGTCTCGTCAACTTCTCCAGAAATCCCAGGCTGGGGGTGTCCTCACCCCATTTTACAGATGAGGAGCCAGGGCCTCTGGGCCTTGGGGCACAGCGGTTGGTGTTCGGCGGCTTGGCAGGCGTGCTGTGTCCTGGCCGGGGCCACCTGACCCCATCCCTCATGGGGAGGCTGAGGCCCAGGACCAGGACCTGCGGGCCTGTGAGCACTGGGAGGTGGGCGTGGCGTGGGGCTCAGGGTGCACCCCACCTCTGCTCAGGGACAGCAAGTGCTTTGGCAACCCAAGGGCCTCGTCTCCCTCCCGGGGTCGGGGTCAGTTCAAACTTAAATGCACTGTGTGAGGCAGGGGTGGCCGTTGCCCTCCGCGGGGGCGGGGGGTGGGGTGGCGGGGGTAGGGGGGCCTTCAGCTCCCGGGGCTCAGTCTCCTTCCTGAGGGCGGGGCGGCTCCAGTCACAGCAGCCGCGATGGAACGGCCCGGCGCCCACGCGGATGAGCGGAGAGCAGCAGGCAGCACGGCCCTTCACGGGAATAAGATTCAGCCTGAACCAGAGCGCAGTCCTGACACGGTGCAAGGCGGATGCACTCCAGAACATCACGCCACGTGGGAGGAGCCAGACACCAAAGGCCACGTGTTGTGTGGCTCCATGTACATGGCGTGTCCAGAACAGGCAAGTCCGTGAAGACAGAGCGTGGATCTGTGGTTGCCGGGGGTGGAGGTGGGGGAGGGGGAGTGGGGAGGATGGCGGTGGCTAAGGGGCATGGCTTCTTTTCGGGGCGGTGAAGA
This sequence comes from Ia io, assembly GCA_025583905.1. NCBI lineage: Eukaryota > Metazoa > Chordata > Mammalia > Chiroptera > Vespertilionidae > Ia > Ia io. The sequence goes on along the minus strand of JAJQQW010000017.1, from coordinate 2,217,277 downwards.
TTGTGGGGTCAGAGGGGAGGGCTGTACCACTCCCAATACACGAAACCCACGGGGTCGGCCTGCGGGGACCCGAATGGGCTGCGCGCCTCCTGCTGGGGGAAGCCGGCTGGTCCCCCTCCCCTCCTCTGCGTGGGCCCTTTGGGGAGACCGCATCCTGGGTCGGAGTTCCTTCCCACTTCCAGCGTCCTTGCCCTGCTTTCCCAGCCAGCTCCCCTCTTTTCCCCTTTGGGGGTGTCCAGCTGGAGATCATTCAGAGGCGGTGGGCCCCCAGGCCAGGTAGAGTGGGGAGTCTGTTGGCCCCAATCTGTGCCCCTTCTCGCTGTCGCCTCCGGGCCAGCATCTGGCCTCTGCAGTCTCGGGCCCCTATCCCAGCCAAGCCCAGGGCCGGACGGGCCTGCTGTCTCGTTTTTGACTCGTCATTGCCGATAACACCCTCGTCAACGTGGAAAATAGGTTTTCCTCCCGCCAACCTTTTTCCTTTTCATTTAGCAAGCATCGATCCCCGCTCCTCCCACCCCCGCAGGTGGAACCCAAATGAAATCACAGCTACAGTGAGGTAGCTGTCAGAGCTGAGGCGGTGGGCAGGCGTGGACTGCTCTCGCCACCTCATCCGCGGGTCGCCTTGTGACCTCCGGTGGATTTAGCCTTTCTCCTCCTCTGGTTCCCCCGACTGGGCAGGAGACCCGCGCCCCGGGCCTGGGAGGGCAGATGGCTCTACTCGCCGGCTGCCGGGGCAGGTTCAGAGGAAAGCGTCTTAAAAAGCCAAGTTCAAGGTCGTGTCAACACCAAGCACCACAACGTGGCAATCACCCAATTCGCTTGATGACCGTAGACAGAACCGCCAGCATCTGCTCGGCGTGCCCCTCCCCTGGCATCTGAGCTGAGACGGCTGTGGCTGCGCCGATAAGGTTGGAAAGGAGAGACCGGCCTCTGGCCTGTCCCTCTCTGGGTCTCAGCCTCTCTGACTCTGGTTTGTGGAGAGTAGAGCCGCCCTCCCTCGTGGTGGTGAGGATTCGTGGGCTGCCTCAGAAGGACTCTGGGAAGACCAGGGGAGTGGGCACGTGAAGGGAGGGCACATGGGGCTACGTGGTGTGGACACCCTGGCATCCAGGGCTGATGCTCCCAGCAGGGTCATGTGGGCTAGCTGCTCTGGGCCTCAGCTTCCTCATCGTTCCATGGGCATCCCGATAGCCTTGGCCTCAGAGAGGCACAGTCCTCACAGGTGATGGCGGCGTTAATGGTGATGATGACGGTAAAAAAAATGATAATGGTGGTGATGGTAGCGATGCTGATGGTGATGCTGATGGTGTTGATGATGGTGTTGATGGTGATGCTGATGCTGATGGTAATGATGGTGTTGATGGTGATTTTGGTGGTAGTGGTGGTGTTGATGATGGTGATGGTAATGGTGTTGCTGATGGTGATGCTGATGGTGATGGTGTTGCTGATGGTGATGATGGTGTTGATGGTGATTTTGGTGGTGGTGCTGGTGTTGATGATGCTGATAGTGATGGTGTTGCTGATGGTAATGAGGGTGTTGATGGTGATTTTGATAGTGATGATGGTGGTGATGACAATGATGCTGTGAATGATAATGATGATGGTAATGACGATGTTGATGGTGATTTTATTGGTGGTGATGGTGTTGATGATGCTGATGGTGATGGTGTTGCTGATGGTGATGATGGTGTGGATGGTGATTTGATAGTGATGATGGTGGTGATGACAGTGATGCTGTGGGTGATAATGATGGTGATGATGATGGTAAAGAAGAGGACGATGATGTTGATGGGGATGATAAAACACCTTATGGGCTCTGTACAGCTCTTGGCCAAAGAGCCTTCCAAAGCGATCCCGGGCCCCATGGGCATGTGAACTGGCAGAGCAGGAATCCAACCTCGGGCGCCGAGAAGGCCTGCTCTCTCTGCACCCCGACCCCGTGGGCCCCAGCGCTGGGGCAGAGGACTGCCTGACCCACTGGAGAGCCAGTGTCTGTCCAGCACCTGTGCCTGGGGTCCCTGACCTGGGGCTCAGCTTTGAGGGTGACTGGGAAAGGCACCCGCGAGGTGGGCAGTCAGGGTGGGCTGGGCGGAGGGAGGAGCGTGGGCTCCAATTCCTCTTCAGACGCTGAAGGGGGTCATGGCAGGAGGGACCGGGCCGGGCGATCCTGTTGGTCCTTTGCTCAGTGCCCCTGTCAGGTGGCTCCCAGACAAAGCTGCTCGGCAGCGGCTGCTGAAGAGTCAGGGGCGGGGGGAGGCGGGCAGGTGGGAGGACGGCAGGAGCGGCTGAGCATGGGGAGTGACAGGGCCGACCACGCAGCTGCTGGAAGCCTCTGAGGGCTGGGAGGCCTGCAAGGCCCTGCCAACAGGGTGGGCCTGGGGGCCAGGATTGGGAGAAGACTGGGGCACCTAGGGTGGCCTGGGGCCCCCTGGCTCCTGCCTGGGACAGCTCTGCGCATTAGTGCTTGGGAAGTGCTCTGGCAGGGCGCGGCCGCAGGCCCGGCGCAGAGCTGACCTGGGGGACGTGGAATGGGGGCGCCTCAGTCCCCCTGACCTGGGGGACGTGGAATGGGGGCGCCTCAGTCCCCCTGACCTGGGAGGCGTGGGGTGAGGGCGCCTCAGTCCCCCTGACCTGGGAAGCGTGGGGTGGGGACGTCTCAGTCCCCCTGACCTGGGAGGCGTGGGGTGAGGGTGCCTCAGTCCCCCTGACCTGGGAGGCGTGGGGTGGGGGTGTCTCAGTCCCCCTGACCTAGGGTGGTGTGGGGTGGGGGTGCCTCAGTCCCCCTGACCTGGGAGGCGTGGGGTGAGGGTGTCTCAGTCCCCCTGACCTGGGGTGGTGTGGGGTGGGGGTGTCTCAGTCCTTCTGACCTGGGGTGGTGTGGGGTAAGGGTGTCTCAGTCCCCCTGACCTGGGGTGGTGTGGGGTGAGGGTGTCTCAGTCCCCCTGACCTGGGAGGCGTGGGGTGAGGGTGTCTCAGTCCCCCTGACCTGGGAGGCGTGGGGTGAGGGTGTCTCAGTCCCCCTGACCTGGGAGGTGTGGGGTGAGGGCGCCTCAGTCCCCCTGACCTGGGAGGTGTGGGGTGAGGGCGCTTCAGTCCCCCTGACCTGGGAGGCGTGGGGTGAGGGCGCCTCAGTCCCCCTGACCTGGGGTGGTGTGGGGTGAGGGTGCCTCAGTCACCCTGACCTGGGAGGCGTAGGGTGGGGGCGTCTCAGTCCCCCTGACCTGGGAGGCGTGGAATGGGGGTGCCTCAGTCCCCCGCCGCCGCCTCCCCGGCCAGGCTGAACCTCCCGGAACTGGGTCCCAGCAGTATCCGGGCGAGCTCTGATGACAAGCACCCCACCTGGCAGCTCAAGGGGTGTCCGCGCACAGGGGAGCCGACCATGGCGCTGACGATGGCGTGGATCTCGGTGGAAATGACAGCAGCGCCAGGCCCGCCGCCCCTGACGGCAGGTCCCTCTGGACTCAGACCCTCCTGGGGCTCCGGCGCCCCGTTCCCCAGAGCCTGAGCTGAGCTGGGTCATCACGCTCCCTCCGGACCTGGGCCCCTGCCCCCTCAGGGCAGGACCTGCTCACTGAGCAGCCGAAGCCTGGCCACCAGCCGTGCTCCGCCCTCCCCACCGCTGCCCACCGCCCCCTGCCTGCCTTGGCCCCACCTCCAGGCCCCATACCAGAGGCCCCCGAGCCCCTTCTGGGTGTCCCTGGTCCCTGTCTCCTTTCCTCTGTGCTCTCGTGTCCTGCCCGCCTCCACCCTGTGAACGTCTGGCCCACCTTGGCAGCCACAGGCAGGCACGGGTGGGACCTGGCCCACGGGACATGTATCATACCAGTGTGTCACCTGGAGGGGAGGGAGGGGGTGGCCTGGATGGTGCATGCCCCCCGCTGCTCACAGGAGGCCCCGGGCACCGCCCTGCACTCCCTGCCTTTGGGAGGCCCCCGGCCCTTGAGCCGCTGGCAACCGACGGCGGGAACAAAAGCCAAGCGCTCCTGCGTCCGCCTCCAACCACCGGAGTGAGCTTGCTTGTCGCGCTGTGGTCCGAATATTTGGGCCGTTTAGACGCGGCCTCTGGCTTGTGAAATTGTGTGTTGTTAATCTCGCTTGGCCTAGGGACAAGGTGGGCAGGTCAGACAAACATCCTGGCGGCGATCGGGGGAGGGCGAGCGTATTCTCAGCGGTGCAAAGTAGTCACGGGGCGTCTCCCGAGCCACACTGAGGGGGGCTGGGTGGTGGGGCTGGGAGCCCCCCACGATGAGGAGGGTGGGGGGCAGGGGTGCTTAGAGTGGAGAGAGGGCTCCAGAGACAGGGCCACGGGCTGACGGGGCCCAGGAGGCTGCCCATGGGGGACACGGGGGTGGGACAAGAACGGGGGTGGGACAGGACTGGGGGTGGGACTGGCGGGGGCCTCTTATTCGGGGAGACAGGCCCCAGGAGCCAGGTTTCCAATGCGTTTCAGACAGGCCTTGGTGGACCCCACTTTTCCTGCGCTTATGGGTAAGGAAGGCTCGTTATAAGGAATCTGCAAAGGGGTGCAGAGCGCTGCCCGGCTTTGCCCCCAGAGCTCACGGGTGTGAGGAAGCGGGGACTTCTCTCCGGGCTCTGTGTGAGCGTGATAGGCAGCCTCCTCTGTGCGTGATTCTAACCGGCCCCCATGCGGCCGCGCATCATTTTCAGCGCCCGCACGGGGTTTATTGGTGGCCGATCAGTCGCTGTCCATAGGCCGTCTCAGCTTCCTGGCTGCGGCTGGGCCCCGTCGACGCCCTTGCCACGGGATCTTCCCGAGTTTCTTTCCTGGGGACCCCTCGCCGGGCTGGATGGGAGAGGCTGGTTCCGACTCGCCTCTGAGGACCAGGGCGTCCCTGGGAGGGAGTTCTGGGCCACATGCGTGGGAGTGGGGGGGGGGGGGGGGGGGCTTACTGAACAGAGAAGCTGAGGTGGGGAGAGAGGAGGGGCCTGCCCCACCGTCAGATGTCAGACAGGCCGGCGGACGGGCACCTCCCTGAGTCTGGACCCCAGGAGGCCACACTGGCAGCTCGGGGTGACAGGGTTCCTCCGAGCCTGGCGAGCTGTGAGGGCCAGCGGCTGGGCGGGCACATGCCCAGGGGGCAGCTGGGCAGCCAGCTCCTCGTGTGGGCCAGCGGGTCTTCTCTCTGCCCAGGGTGGCTCGCCGGGCAGTATGAGGGCGAGAGCTCACCTCTCTGCCGGTGCCCCTGTGGCCGCCCCTGCCAGCAGGAGCCGTGCCCCCCAGGCAGCTCGTAGCGGCCCCACAGGGAGGCCCTCCTGCCCTCCCCAGCCTCACGCTTCTTAAGAGCCAAGACCCAGGGCTGAGCCGGCAGGACGGCTCGTGGGGGGACCCTCACCCCTCAGCCCTCAGCCCTCAGGGCCCGAGCCACCTGCCCGTGTCCCCACCCACGGGTGGCTCTGCTGTAATGGACCCGCCCCCACCGGAGGCCGCGGTGCCCTGGAAGGTCAGGGGGCAGCAGGTGAACCCTGGAACAATCGGGGAAGTGCTGCGTGTGGCTTCACCCGGGCAGGGCCGGGGCCTCGCCTTTCACGGCCGTGCGCCCCTGTGGCTGCGGGCGGGTGTGCTCCGACCTCACGCACCGGCCGCGGGAATCCCATTCGCTGCGCCGCGGACGGGGCTGTCGGTGCGGCTGGCTGGCGGCTTTGCGCACCGTCCTGCATCCTCACAGGAGCCCTGAGAGCCAGCCCGTCACTCCGCTCCCCTCCTCCCGCTGCGCAGGCGGGAACCAGGTGGGGCCCCCCACTGGCAGGGACCCGACTCGGTCAGGAGGGTCTGACCCTCGGAGCCCAGGACCCCGCTTGCACCGCCAGGCCTGGGTTTAGCAGGAGAAAAGCCAGTGAGGAGCAAACTCTTTTCCTCAAAAATCCGCCATCTCCCAACAACCACAGCAGCCACACTGCGAACAGGGAGGACAGACCCTGGGGGACAGTGGGGTGCTGCCGTCACTGCCGGCGATGGCGGCGGGGCTGACTTCCTTTCCTGAGCACACACAGCCCGCCCCCGCCCCCCCATCCGCCCCGGGGTCTAGGGCCCTCGGCTGCCTGCAGAGGGAGGGAGCCGGCCTGGCCCCTGGGGTCCCTCCTGACTCAGCGCCTGTGATGCTGCAGGGTCCCTCCTGCCAGCCCCTCTCAGCCAGGGTGCCCCCCCGCCCCCACCCAGGCTCAATGGGCCCCGCTAAGCCCGGCACTGAGGAAGGGCCTGTCTCCGAGCCCACGGGAGCCCTCCTGGTCCCAGGCCCTGGGTGGGACCCCGGACACCCTGGGCCTCCGTTCCCCTCCCTGTGTCTCTGTCCCCCTGGGCAGGTGGGGTCCTGTCTCTTGCGTCCTGGGGAGGAGGTGGGGCAGAGGGGCGGAGTGGGGCCCCGGCGAGGGCAGCCAGCCCCCTCTCTGGGTGCCCGCCGCGTGCAGGGCCAGGGGGGCTCTGTGGGGGAGGCAGACGTGTGTGCAGTACAGGGGCTGCTGCCCGAGGGGGGCCCAGGTGGGCTGCCATGCCAACAGTGGAGGCTCCTGGCGGGCCCCGCTGCACGACCAAGCAGCGTGGCCACAGCAGGAGGCGGGGCGGGGGGGGGTGCCCGGGAGGAATGCGGTCCCACCCAAAGGGCTTCGGAAGCGCGAGCTCCGTCTCCCGGGGCTCATCCGCGATGCGATGCTCCGGGGGAGGGGCGTCCTGGGCCCCAGGAGGGTAGGCTGGGCTCCCCCCCGTGACCTCAGCCCAGGACAGCGCCCCCGCCAGGTGGTGCCTTGGCTCAGGCCGATTGTCACCATGAGGGTAACTCACCGGCCTGGGGAGGGGCTCCCCCGAAAGGAGCTGGGGGCAGGGGGCCGGCGGGTGGGACCCAGGTGGGGTGGCAGGAGGTGGGGTCGTGGTGGAAGGAGGTGAACCCCAGACATTTTCTCAGTGCGAGACCCCGAGCCCTTCCCACAGCAAACCCTAAAAGGCTTCCCGGTGGGTAAATGCTCCAGGCTTCAAGGGGCCTCTACTCCCCGCCCCTACCCCCCTGCAACCTCCGGTGCCGAAGACCCACTGCACTGATGGGTAAACTGAGGCTGGAGGAGGAAGGCGGTTTTCTGAGCATAGAGGCACTGAGGGAACCAGGGACCGGGAGTCCGCCTCAGGGCTTGGAGAGGCGCCCCTGGGTGGCAGGAGCCAGGCCTGGGAAACCTCTCCCCTCTCCCTCCCCTCCCCCTCCCTCTCCTCTCACCCCTGCCCCTCTCCCTCCCCCTCTGTCTGTGAACTTCCCATGTTGAGCCCAGCAAGGACATGGGAGCCAGTGGTCCCTGGGGCCCTGGCCTCCGGGGTGCTCAGGGGAATATCACGGAGGGATGGAGGGTGCTGGGCACCGAGAAGCCCCAGCCGGGCCTAGGAGGACTCAGCACGCCGCGAGGGGCCACGCTGGGCGCCCGGAGGAGGGAGACACTTGGGGGAGGGAGACACTTGGGGGAGGGAGGGCGGGAGGGAGGGAAGGAGGGCGAGCGAGCCTTTGGAGTCTGGGCTTTATCCCAAGGCCAGTGAGGGGCAGGAAGGGGTTTAAGCGGAAAGTGGCCAGATGGGGACAGGGTGGGTGGGTGGGATGGGGCAGGGGGTTCTGCTCTCCGCTGGGCAGAGGGGAACCGGGGGCAGGCCGACCAGTCAGGGGTTTTCAGCCAGAGAGGGTGGGGCCCAAGCCTTCCCGGGGGGCCCTCTGTGGGGATGGCTGCAGCCTGGAGCTCGGCAGGATGGCCCGTCCCGGGCGGTCGGCACCACGGGCTGGCGTGGTCGGGCGGGGAAGCCTCGGCTGTAAGGGCTGCTTCCTGGGATGGGAGCACCGGGCACGCTCCTCGGGACCTCTCCATCCTTCAGAGCAAACGGCGCGCTTTATGGCGCCATCAATAACCGCGCCAGCCCCGCTGCCACCCCGGCCACATATATAATATTTAAAGCACATTGGAGGGTGACAGAGACAGACGGGCGTTCCCAATCCCAACAGGCCATTACGGTCTGCATCACGTCTGTCAAATAAATATTATGAATCATTTCCCGTTATCTTTATGGGGGCCAGTGCTCCGTCGGTAAGCCTGGGCAGGGGGGCTCCTGCGTGTGTGGCCACTTACGTCTATGTCCTAGTATGTGCACACGGAGGGATGGGCGTGTGTGGCCCGATGATGTCTATGTCCTAGTATGTGCACAGGGAGGGATGGGCGTGTGTGGCCCGATGATGTCTATGTCCTAGTATGTGCACAGGGAGGGATGGACGTGTGTGGCCCGATGATGTCTATGTCCTAGTATGTGCACACGGAGGGATGGGCGTGTGTGGCCCGATGATGTCTATGTCCTAGTATGTGCACAGGGAGGGATGGGCGTGTGTGGCCCGATGATGTCTATGTCTTAGTATGTGCACAGGGAGGGATGGGCGTGTGTGGCCCGATGATGTCTATGTCCTAGTATGTGCACAGCGAGGGATGGACGTGTGTGGCCCAATGATGTCTATGTCCTAGTATGTGCACACGGAGAGATGGGCGTGTGTGGCCCGACGATGTCTATGTCCTAGTATGTGCACACGGAGGGATGGACGTGTGTGGCCCGACGATGTCTATGTCCTAGTATGTGCACAGCGAGGGATGGACGTGTGTGGCCCAATGATGTCTATGTCCTAGTATGTGCACAGGGAGAGATGGACGTGTGTGGCCCGATGATGTCTATGTCCTAGTATGTGCACATGGAGAGATGGATGTGTGTGGCCCGATGATGTCTATGTCCTAGTATGTGCACAGGGAGAGATGGACGGGGTAACCGTCCAGAGTAAATGCCCCGGAGAAAACATTCTCTTCATGCGGATGGGCAGCGCCTGAAGAGCCGGCAGAGAGGAGGCCGGCCGGCTGGGATCTGCACAGCCAGGCTAAGGGCCTCGCCCGAGCCTTCTCCGCGCCAGCAGTGCGTTCCCATCGGTTTTCCTGTCGCGTGTTCTTACGGCCACAACGGCCCGCGATGTGCTGGCTCTTCTCACCCACCTCACAGAAGAAGAGACCGAGGTTCAGAGGGGCCGCGGGAGAGCTGGTGGCTGGGCCAGACGGTGACCCTCCCTTCCTGGTACCCAGTTTTCCGTCTGCGGCCTGACCCTTCTCTCTGGACGTGGGTCTTCCCTGGCCCCTCCTGCCTGCCCCCACCTGGAGAGGCAGTTCGCTGAAGGCGGGACTCTGCGCCACGGCTGTCCCCGGGCCTCCCTGGGGTCTGACCATTCACCTCCGCCGTGGTGACCAGGTGCTGGAGCCGCTGCGGGCCCAGGGCCAGTCATGGCTCCTCTCAGCCTCAGTGTGTCCATCTGTGAAATGGGGAAGCGGAGTCTGCAAGGCCGGGCGCTGCGAGAGGAGACGGGGCCTGGCAGCATGCGCAGACCTGGCACCAAGAGGCCCCTGGAGAGCACCGGTGCCCTCCTCTCCCGGCGTGGGCCTCTCCGGACCGCCCTGGCTCTCTCCGGCCTCCCAGGCTGCCCGCCCTCTCGGCAGCTGTGACTTCCTGGTGGCCGTAGGGCGTGGCAGGAGCATCTCTTCAGGGGCCTCTGCAGGGAACCCAGCTCTTGCCTGAGCTGCCCTGGGTGCTGCTCTTCCTCCACAGGCCAGCCCCTCCCCTCAGGCCTGGTTGCCGGCACTCCCGCCCAGCTGCCCCCGAGCCCCCGGAGCCTGGGAACGAGGCTCCCACCTCCTGAGAGAGGTGAGCTGCCTGCCTCAGAGCACCAATGCACGGGGTCCCCAACCAGGTCCTCCCCCCCTCCTGCTTCCCCGCTTCTCCTCTTCCCGCCCCGCCCTCTGGTCCTCTCTCCCCCCCCCCCCCCCCCCCCCGCCCTCTGGTCCTCTCTCCTCTCACCCCCTGCCCTCTGGTCCTCTCTCCTCTCACCCCCTGCCCTCTGGTCCTTTCTCCTCTCCATGAAGCAGAACAGCCTGGAGGCCCGTGGGGACCAGCACCCTCCCCTGCTCCCCCAGACAGATGGAGAGACTGGACACCACCCGGGGCCCTCTGTCTGGCTTTGCCACGGGGTCCTGGGCGAGCACTCGCCTCTCTGGGCTTCACCCCCACCTCCCAGCTTGTCATCTGTCAGAAAGTGTCACCCCCAAAGGAGCCCCTGAGGCGGTGGTGAGAAAGGGCCCTCTGGGCTAGGGCGCCAGGGACAGGGACAGGCCACCTGCACACGCGGACAGGCTGGCCGCGTCTAAGCCACGGTGTGCTTGTCGGGGACAAGGGCCCCAGACCCCTGCGAGGTCCCGCTGGTCGCCAGCTCGGGGCCACACGGGCCCCCCTTTGCGGGAAGGAGCCGGCCGCCGAGGTGCCTCCTGGGGTTTGCAGGAGCTGCTGGGGGCCACCCGCTCCGACGCCAGCCTCAGGAGCCCCTGCCCGGCAGACACCCGCCTTTAAAAATATTATTCACCGGCGATTCCGGAGACTGTTTACAAGACGGAGCCGAGACAGGCGCACGGAATAGGCCCAAGTCCCTTAAAAAGCATCCTTCAGGGGGAATAAAAAGCCCCAAACAGAAAACAAAACGCTCTCAGATCCCAGGTTGTAAATAGATGGATATTACTACGAAAATAGTTTTGGCTGCCGCGGTGCAGGCAGGAAGGCCGGGCGGGTTTTTCCATGGTTGGCTCGGACCCGGCCACTCCAAGCGGGGCAGCCGCTGTCTCGGAAGGTGTCGTGTGTGTGTGTGTGTGTGTGTGTGTGTGTGTGTGTGTGTGTGTGTGTGTGTGACTGTTTGCACGAAAGGGCCCGAGCTTGAGTGGAGAGTGAGAACAGAAATACCGAGCCATGCCCGCATTTTCCAGCCGAGCCCTGGGGCCGGGGCCCTCCCTCTGCCGACTCCCAGGCAGGGCTCCTCTCCCCAGCACCCGCCACCCCACACCCGCCACCCCCGCAGGTGAGAGGGGCCACGGAGAGCAGGCAGCCTCTGCAGCCGAGCTGGATTGCTGCCAGGCCTGCGGGGCGCTGGGCCCGCTCCTGTCCACGTGTCCCTGGGAGAGAGGCCTGGCCTGGGTGCCGCCTCCTGAGGTCTCTGGGGAACAGCAGGCCCCTCACACCCTCGACAACCTGAGCCTGAGCCTCCCTGGGAAACTGCGTGTGGCTCCCTGTCTCCAGGCGCCAACCGTGCCAAGCAGTCTCGAGTTTTTTCCGTGGCAAGGGTGCCGTGGGAGGCGGGGTGGGGGAGAGGGGCCCAGGTGCGGCTGCCCACGGGCGGAGGCGCCTGCGGATCTGGAGCCCAGCCTGCAGGCCTCCAGGACCAGTTTCCCACCAACGCCCTGCGTGCTCCGACCTGCTCGCCCCGGGGCGCCCGAGGCTCCGCCTGCTGCTCCCTCACCCCGCCGGGTGCCTCCCACCTCTGGGCCCCTGCTCATGCCTGTCCTTCTGCCTGGGGCGCCCTCACCCTGCCTCTGCCAGGCGAAAACTCCCACCTCCAAAACGCAACGCAAGAACCCGCCGCCTGGGAGACGCCTGGGCCCCCCGGCTGGCTGTGGCCTTGCTCTCCCCTCACCGTCCATAGGCGTCCTGCCTGCCCATCACGCTCAACCCCAAGGAAAGTTCCTTGCGGGCGTGTCTCATTCCCCTCTGGGCGGGGCTCCCTGAGGGCGATCCGTCGTCTCCTAATGAGAGTGGTAACAGTAAAGGTAGAACGCTCTGGAACCCCTCCTCCCCGGGCCAGACTCTCCCGTGTTATCTCCGTGAGTCAGCCCGGTGACTCAGGGAGGAAGGCGTGGCTCTGCAGATGAGGCCAGATGAGGAAACTGAGGCACAGGAAGGAGAGCGACCTGGTCAGGCACCGGCTGGTCATGCCTGTCGGTCTGGGACCACACCTCCATCTGAGTCCCCAGCTGAGCACAGGCCGGCCCTGAGCAGAGGTTTGCTGAAAGGCCAAGTGGCCCCGGCTCTGGAAAACAGGGAGCATTCATGCTTCCCTGCCCCCTGCCCTGGAGCATGAATGGGCGGCCTGCGTCACTGATCCCCGCCTCACATCCTTTGATGGCCCAGAGCTGGGTTTCCCAACGTGGGGTACAAGGGGGCCATTTGATTTTTAAGAGGGGCAATTTCAGAATGAGTTATTAACAGTGAATTTTTTACATTTCTTATGGCTTTAGGGGTCTCGTACACAGTATATAAATATACAGATACTAGAGGCCCAGTGCACGGAATTTGTGCAGGGGGGGGGTGTCCCCAAGCTCGGCCTGCACCTTCTTGCAATCCGGGACCCCCTCAGATCGGGATGTCTGACTGCTGGTTTAGGCCTGATCTCACACAGGGCCTAAACCGGCAGTCAGACATCCCTCTTGCAACCTGGGACTGCTGGCTCCTAACCACTCACCTGCCTGCCTGATTGCCCCTAACCACTTGCCTGCCTGCCTGATTGCCCCTAACCACTCCCTGCCTGCCTGATCGGCCCTAACCACTTGCCTGCTACCTGCCTGATCGCCCCTAATCGCCTCTGCCTCAGCCCCTGCCACTGTGGCTTTGTCCAGAAGGATATCTGGAATGACGTCCAGAAGGTTGTTTGGCTGTCTGGTCTAATTAGCATATTATGCTTTCATTATTATAGATATGGTGATATATTTATGCACTTCAGTTCTCTATTAGATGTCTTTGAAACTTTATTTGCTATTTTGTCATATCACTTCACATTATTATTATTATTTTTAACAATTTCTTAGTGATTTCTTCCTTAATACTTCAGCTGTCCTTTCGTTCTTTTATTTTTCTCTTTCATGGATGCCATGTTCTTTGGAAGCTTGCTTAGACCAAGTTCATGGCCTTTTAGGCCTCCTCCACGTGACTAGGAGTTCACTTTTGAAAAATAAGAAACATATCACGGGGGGGGGGGGCATCAGGATGTTAGAGATGCTCAGGTGGGGCGTGGCCAGAAAAGGTTGGGAACCCCTGGCCCAGAGGTTCCCAGGACGGGCCCTGGGTCCCAATGCCGGCTTATCCTCTCTGCCCTGTGACGTGCCATCACGTCACCTCTCCCAGCCTCACTGCCTCGCCAGTCAGGTGGGTTAGTAGTACCCACTGCCCACCAGTTGTTGGGGTGACAAGCAAAGCCACTTTTTGGCGCCACGGCCAAGGGCACGCCAGGGGCGATGGAGACAGGCCCGAGGACCAGGATGACCCACAGCACGCACCCCATCTGCGTCAGCGAGCCTAGGCTTGCTCCGTGTCAGACCCGTCCCGCGTGATGCCTGCCCCCAGCCCCCGTGATGCCTTCCCCCAGCCCTGGAGGGAGGAAATGAGGGTTGGGAGCCCGTGGCTGCAGCTAACCAGGCTGGGGCTGCAGAGAGGGGCGGGCACAGGAGGTGGTTTGTGTGTGTGTGTTGGGGGCCAGGTGGGCAGAGGGCCCAGGAGCCAGCAAGGAGGAGGTTTTCCAGAGCAGGGGAGGGTCAGGCAGAACCCAGGACAGGGCAGGCCTCAGCTGCGGCCTCGGGGTGTGCTGGGGGCGGCTCCCCAGCCAGCGCTGCCCCCCAGGCCCCCAGGGGGCTCCTATCCCAGGGAGTCAGTGCTTCCCTCCTGGACAGGCCCCCCGGCCCCTGTGGGATCCCTCCTTGCTGTCCGGTGGGGGTGGGTCTGTTGCGCCCCCATTTCACAGAGGGGGAAGTGCCGCCCAGGGCGCAAGCCTGACGCGTGGTC